>LKTO01000408.1:0-46849 GCA_001399465.1 Hymenoscyphus scutula | reverse complement strand
TATGAAGCCTCCGCAGGCTGGTCCGCTGGCCTCGCCGTCCGCAAGGGCTTCCGTTGTCTCCAGGTATTATCATGCCTCCGCAGGCTCGTCCGCTGGCCTTGCCGTCCGCAAGGGCTTCCGTTGCCTTGGGTATTATAAAGCCTCCGCAGGCTGGTCCGCTGGCCTTGCCGTCCGCAAGGGCTTCCGTTGTCTTTGGGTATTATGAAGCCTCCGCAGGCTGGTCCGCTGGCCTTGCCGTCCGCAAGGGCTTCCGTTATCTCTAGGTATTGTCAAGCCTCCGCAGGCTGTCCGTTGGCCTTGCTTCTGCGAGTGTTTCCGATGAATAGGAGTAGTCCTTACTCCTATATACCCCTCCGCAAAAAAATCTACCGGGTTTTAGGTCGATTTCCGTTCCAGTATTGCCGCCACGGCCCTTTGAGTTTTGAATCGATCCTAATGTCAGGGCTTGTAGCAAATGCTTTGAATTGAACTACAGAGGCTGTCTATGTACAAGAAGGATCGATTGTCCTTTCCAATATCGAGTCCTTGCTAGCTTATATACCCAGTCTACACATTCTAGAGGGTTCTGCCAAGAGTACTCTCGAAGGTTCTGTCGCGTCTATGCGTTGACAAGCGAGGTCACGTGAATGCGTCGCTGGACTACTCCAAGACTAACTCCACGGGTGCAACCCTTAACAGTTAAGCTATTATATATAAACTAAGCTAAAGGTAATAGTTCTACCTAGTTATTCTACTAGTAGTTTATATAATAACGAAGGTATATTTTAACTACTTAATTTATATATTTATTCTCTCTATTAGTCTAGAGGTAGAAAGCTATTAAAAGCTTTCTTTTTATATCTAATCGTTCTATAAGAGTAGTCTAGAACCTTGAGGTAAAGAGCTTATCTCTATCTAAGAGTATTTCTTTTAATATTCTATATCTTAAGATTATATCTCTTAAGTATACAAATACTAGATATTCTACTATACTTGACTCTATATATAGTATTAGTATTATATACTTAGTAAGTCTTTTTATAATAACTAGAATTAAGTTATATTTAACTCCTATTATTAGGTCCTTAGATTTTAGTAGTTTAATAATAAAATCTTAAGAGACTAATTCCTAAAGTGTTTATAGAATAGAAGTAGTACCTATCTATCTATATAGTAGCTAGCGTGAAGCCTTATTCTAAGTATAGGTATTATACTTCTTTATTATATCCTTAATAATCGCTAGTAGATCATTTATAAAGTAGTGTTATTTTATTTACTAGGTAATAGTCGGTTTCCCTTCCCTGTCGCTTCGCTAGAGGTCGGCGGAAGCAAGTGTCTCCTGTAAGCAAGTGTCTCCTATAGCCGGGATTTCTCCGGCACATGTTCCCACACTAAAAATTGGCCTATAAACGATGATTTATTATCTATATAGCTGCTCTTCAAAGTCTAGGAAGTCGGCATTTGCTCTTATTAAGTCTGTTGAGGCTATACTGTCATAAGGGGAGCCTGGAGCACTATCCGGATACTCTGGAATAACCTCACTTGTATCAAAAGAGTGAGAGTTACCTAAATTAAAGATAATCTCGCCTTCTTCTCCTTCTCCTGGTATACTAATAAGATCTTATGTTTGGTGTACCTTGACTTCGTTAATAGCTTGTACTAATTCAGGATAAAATTCAGCCGTATACTATAGTTGTTTAACAAAAGTAGGCTCCTTATCTAGCTCGCGGATTTAAATTAAATTATCTAGATGAGAGAGAGTACTGTCCTTCTTATACTATAAAAGCCTAGCCTTTTAGGATCTCTTGTCTTTTCTTGCCTATATACCCTACTTAAGAAGTAACTTCTTAGCCTTGTTTATAGCTGCTTAAAGCCTCTTTTCCTTCTTATGTAATTGATTACTCTTTTCTTTAGCCTCTTTCTTATTAATTTGCTCTTATAACCTAGTAATAGTAGAGCTACCCCCTTTATATATACGCTTCCTTAATCTTTTCTTTCTTCTTATATTATTAAGTATCTTTTGTTAAAGAGTATAGTGCTCAACTATAGTAAGATGTGCCTTTTAAAGAGATACTCTAACCTCTTTTATTATACGCTTGAATAGATTAATAGAGGGATCGGAGAATTAAGTAGGATCTCGAGAACTAAGGGCTTATATACTAGTAGCAGTAGACTATAATTCGTCTAGCTGTTAAGGTAGAAGTAGAGGTAATTCAGGATCTTCTTATATATTAGTTAAAGCTCTCTTCTTCTTTCTATATAAATACATCTGTTTCTTAACTACTTTCTAACTTAGCGGATAGTTCCTAGATTTAGTAAACGTATTTTAAATTATCTATGTTTTTATTATCTTTTCACGTATAGAGGTAAGGTCTTAAAAGAATGAGGTGACCGAGTACTCGAAGTCAAGGCTATAGAGTATAGCGGTAATAGCTTGTTTGTAGTGCTCTTTAAAAGGGCGAAAGACGTTGACATCTACTAGTTAAAGAATATATATATAGTGTAAGAGGTAGTACTAAAGGAGTATATGATTCTTGTAGCATATAAGTCGGAATCGGTTATATATATACGTCTCGTAGCTATTAAGGAGTAGGATTCACTATAGTTTATCTAGGCTAGTACTAAGCTCTCTAATAAGATGTTTAGTATATACTATAATTATCTAATTATTAATATATCCTATAGGCGAGTAATCTACTAATTCCTTTCTAGTTAACTCCTTTACTATCTAATTCTCTATAATATCCTTTCTAGGCGTAATTATAAAAGGAGCCGCCGCTTGTCTATCTATATAAATTGTCTCTACTATAGTAACTGATTTTCTATTCTTAGGATTTGCTATATATAACTCTTTAACTTATGTTAGAACAATAACGTTCTCGCTACTAGTATATCTAACTCTTACGCTAGATTTATCTATATTCTATATATATTTAGCCTTCTAGATCTTATATTATATAAGTATAGCTATATATTTATTAAACTATTTATAGATCTTGTCTTTAGTATAGGATTTAAGGTAGTTAAAGGTAATAGGCTTTATATTAACTATATAGAGGTGAGTATACTCTTTTAACTACTTATAGAACTAGAACTTAGACAGGGCCTTTTAAGAGAGCATTTAGGCCTAGAGAATTAGCTAATTATCTAGAATGAGAATAGAAAGTATTACCTGTTTTAAGTTTATAATAGCTGCTTATACTATAGAGTAAGTAGCCTCTAGGCCTATCTCCTACTACTTATAATAATACTAACGAATAGCCTTCTCCTAGCTATTATTTAACACTTTATTATTCCCTCTATAAGTGTTAAATATACCTTCTAAATTCTATACCCTCTCTCTTACTCTCTTTACTACCTTCTATATCGATTTGTCGTTAGTATAGAATATTTAAGCTTCTATAGTTATACTTTCGCTACTATTCTACTCTTTTACCTACTTAATAGCGCTATATATACGCTTCTCTTTTCGGCTTTTATAGGTAGTATAGGTATAGGGGGTAGCTTCTATAAATAGGTTCTATTTTAGTAATTTAGAATAAATAAGGTAGTAGTAGAAATAATTAAGATAGTATATATATATAAAATTAGTAGAGAGCTAATCTATAGCATTATAGAAGACACTTACTTATAGAAGACACTTACTTATAGAAGACACTTACTTCCGCCGACCTCTAGCGAAGCGACAGGGAAGGGAAACCGACTATTAGTCCTTTATATTCCTTAATATCTATAAGCGAGTACTAAATAGTACTCGCTAATAAACTACTTTATATATTCTTTTAGAACTTATAATTTCCTATTATAGTACTAGTTCCTTTCTTTATATAGGTTCTAGATTACGTCTAGCTATAGATCTACTATCTATATAGCTATAATTTAATAAACTATTAGAGCTAAGTCTCTATTAGATAGCTCTTTTAATATTACTAGCTTTATATATTCTCTAGCTTCTTTATAGTCTAGTTTACAACTAAGACCGTCTACTCTTAGGTTTATTATTTCTATAATATATTAGATAACTATATTATAATATAATAGAGTTTCTAACTACCTAGTAAGGCGCTTACTTATAAGTTCCTTAGTTATAGTAAAGGTTCGAAGATTAGTATAATTAGTAAGAACTGTTATCTAATACTTTGTTCCTTAGAGGTAGATTTTCTAATGTTCTAAAGTAAAGACTATAGCGAGTAGTTCCTTCTCGAATATAGTATAGTTCTACTATACTAGGTCTAATGTTCTTAAGTAGTAGGCTACAAGTATTAATTTTCTGTTTTCGTCTAGTTATAGATATATAGCATCTATTACTATATCTAATAAGTCTGTTTCTATAGTACTTAGTTTCTCTAGATCGTAGCTATATAGAATTAGTTCCTTAGTAAAGCGTTTCTTTATTATCTAAAAGGCTGTTTCTACGATTTCGTTCTATATAAAAGATACTTCTTTTCGTATAAGGTTTATTATTAGTTTTAATATTCTAGCGTAGTCTACTATAAACTAATAGTAGAAGTTAGCGAATCTCTAGAAACGTTAAATATCTTTAACGTTTTTTAGTAATTCCTAGTTAACGATAGCTCTTATTTTCTTAGAGTCTATTTCTATTCTTTCTAGAGAGATTAATCGGCCTAGGAACTTTATATAAGTTACTCTAAACTTATATTTTAATAATTTAAGTTAAGAGTTTACTATAGTAAGTCTTTTTATAACTTTATATATATAACTCTTATATTTCTCTACTTTATCTAAGTAGATTAGAATATTATCTAGGTAGTAGATAACTGTTACCTCTAGAAGACCTTCTAGAATATTATTATTCTGCCTCTAGTAAGTTACTAGCGCGGTAGCTAACCTAAATAGTATTACTATATACTTATAGAGTCTCGAGAGTAATCTAAAAGCGGTTTTCTACTTATTACCTACCTTAATCCTAATTAAGATATAAGCGTTCTATTAGTCGAGTTTTGTGAATATCTTAGTAGAGCTAATTCTGTCTAGTAGATATTGTCCTTCTAGTAGTAGGTAAGCGTTCTTAATTATTACGTTGTTTATATCTTAATAGTCGACATAGACTCGACCTGTTAGGTCGTTCTTTTTATTAACGACTAGTATATTTAATAGAACAGGTGATTTAGATCTCTAAATATAACCTTTCTTTAAACCTTCGACGATATAGCTTTTAAAACGTTATAGCTTAGTCTAGCTATAAGGCTATATTTTCTATTTCTTAAAGTTATAACCCTCTTTTAATTTAATCTTATAATCCTATAGACGATGTTCTAGTAGAGCTTATAAGTTCTCTAGATTCTTAAATAATTCTACGAATTCTCTATACTATATAGGTATTTTGTTATTAGCTTTCTTACTAATCTATAGAGGACCCTTAGTAAGGTATTCTAGCGCCTTAGAAGAGGTAGCGCTAACCTTATTCTAGCTATATAGTTATAGCTATAATCCTTCGTAGTTATATCGGCTAAAGGTTATTATTTAAGCCTTCTAGTTAATATTAGAATTATATTCTCTAATCTATAGTATACCGAGTATTATATCCTAGCTTCTAATTATAATAATGTCGAATTATATATCTAAGTAGTATTCTTTAATAGTAATTTTTATTAGAATTATTTACTAATTAATAACTTCGTTTTAATATACTATATCTATTTCGTCGACTATATCTAGATAGTATAGTCCTATCTTCTTAATAGAGACGTTTAGCTTCTTAAGTACTAATAGAGAGAGGAAGTTATCTATTACTTCTAAGTTAATTATAACTCGGATTTCCTGTTCTCTAACTTTTATAGTTACTATTAACTATCTATCTTCTAATATAGTATAGATTTCGTTTTTAATAAAGTATACTATAAAACCTCGATCTCTTTAGCTAATTTCTACCGCTTAAGGATTACTTCTCTAAGGGTAGAGTGTTACTTATTATAAATTACTCTTAAATACTCTATAAATTATTTACTATTCTATAGTTCTACTATAGTTAGATTTATCGCTAGTAAACTATCTCTCGGATTTCTAGGCTAATATAGGTCTTAGGTAGTATCGTTTCTATATAATTATATCTTCTAATATAACTTCTAGAGCCTAATATTCTTCTACTTATAGTTAGTTAAAAGGTTAATCCCTTTCTCTCTATACTATAGTTACTATCTCGAAGATATCTTCGAGGTACTATATATTTAGTTTTCCTTCTATAGTATCTAGGTCGCTTCTAAGGTTTCTAAAGATAATACTTATTAGATTATTACTTTAAACTCGAAATCGTTCTAGTACTACTAGATTCTACTCTCTAGTTATATAAGAGGCCTAAAAGTCTAATTTGTTTTCTTTAAGATCTATCTATTAGTTTCTATATATAAAACATTCTATAAAAGCCTATATTTCTCCTAGACAAGGTTCGTCGTTCTAGTTATAACCTTCGTTAGATAAGACTAATAACTCTAATAATAATTCTAATAATAACTCTACTATCTCTACGTCTTATTATAGAGGTAGATTATATTTAGATTTAGATTATCTATTATAGTATTACTTAAGGATAGGATTATCCTTGTTTTCTACTTATATTCTATATCCGCGAGCTTCTAGCTCTTCGTCGAGTAGTATAATTCTCTTAAGTAAGGCTACTTCCTTCCTAGTTATAGTATTAACTTAATACTTTCCTAAAGAATCAGCCTTCTTACGACAGTTACTTACTCTATAGCTAGACAAGCTATATAAGAAGTAGAGGTTCTACTTACGTTGTCGGTTTCGTTCTTTCTAGGAAAGTCCTAGCTTTCTACCTTGTTATCTTTTAGAGTAGAAAGGTTTACTAGTAGTAGCGTCGAGTTATATAGAATCTCTATAATCCCTTTATTAGCCACCCTTCAAGGCTCGATACTCGTAGCTGCCTTTCTTTTCTAGGCTTCGTTTATAAATATAGTTATTAATTTTAATACCTTTGTTAGTTAATAGGTTTAATATGTTAGAGAAATTATCTCTAGCTAGCTTATCCTTTATACTGTTCTTAAGTCCTTAGTAGAACTACTCTCTTAAAGCTTTGTTATTCTAGCCTATATATATAGAGTGTTATTAAAACTATAACGTATACTTAGCTATAGATCCCTTCTACTTTAAGGCGTATAGTATATAAACTGCCTTCTTCTTTATATCTATATCTTTAAATACTTAGTTTATCTCTATCCTAAATCTCTTAACATTCTTAAACAAATCCTGTGTTTATTCTATTATAGACGTAGAGACTTTACTATCTATTGTCTTATTAGCCTAGAAATCTTCTAGGTAAGGTTCTATCTAGTTATAGGCTGCCTCTTCTAGTTGTATAGTAATCTAGATAACTTAATCTATCTTATAGGTGAACTAACTAGTATAGAAGGCGAGGTATATAGACGCCTTTATAAGGAACTCTATAAGTTTCTCTAGAGATCTATTAAACGGCTTTAGAAGGGGAAGTTTAACTTTCTCTTAAGTGGTAATAGTTGTCGTAACAGTTAGCGTAGATAGAGTTACTACTAGAGGGCGTGGGTTCGATAAAGTAGCTAATATTATATTAATTAACTTCTAAGCTGAAGTGCTTAAAGTGTAACGATTCTTAAACTAACTAACTAAGGTAACTAAGTATTACTAGAGTTTATTACTTATAAAGAGGTTTAATCGCAGACTAGGTGTTTACTCGGAGGTAAACTCGTTACTTAACTATAAAGCTATCAAGGTAGTAATAATAATATAATATTAAGTTAAGCACGAAGCTTCTATCTAATAGTAGATGTACTAGTCTTATATAAAAACCTTCGTCTATATGTACTAATAGTTAGATCTTCTAGATCCTTAGATCCTAAGCTCTAATACAAGCTCCTGCAAGCTCCAACAGTCATGTGACTCGATAAGCGAGTCACGTGTTTACTAGTACAAAGAAATCCTTGGATCGCTTAGCTAACCTAACCGATCCCTCGATACTATAAGAGTATATAATAGTGCTTAACCTGTCAGGGTGTCGCCTAGTCTTTACTAGTCACGTGTGCACGTGATTCGTAACAGTTAGATAGAATAAATAAGAAGGTATTCTAAGAGTAAGAATACTATGTTTCGTATAGTAGTCTTAGAACTTAGCCGATTTATAACTCTTATATCTATCTAAAACTAGTATTTGATATAGACGCTTTATATAAGCTATAGTGTATTTATAAAAGTACTTTAACTATTCTAGGCCTATTTTATTATTTGTTTAACTATTGCTTATTAGTTTAGTAACCTAGTTAGGTAGGAGGCTGCTGTTAGTATACTAGTTAGAGAGATAGTTCTTGCTCTGAACTACTAAGAATAGAGGAATACTCTAGCCCTCTCTATTAATATAGGTAATTACTTATAGCCTATTCCCGATTGCCTAGCTAAACTACCTTGCCTCTGCTACACCGGTCTACACGAGTAACAACTATTCTAGAATAAATAACACCTATCATAAACCCGGTTTCGTTAAAGTTGTAGAAGTCGTAGTCTAGAACCCTATACTTCGCCTATATATTCGTAACAAGTCGAAAGCACGCGCTAATTAGCTCTAGATCTTCGCACAGAGCTCTTTAGAAATCATAAACGCGATTAAAACGCGTCTTAAGAGCTGGTTATTGTTATACAAATCGATGTGCCGAGAGCTTGCCGACGCGTCTTCCCCTCTACGATTCAAGGATAAAATTAGCTATATCTTCTATACTAGCGAGCTAGGGCGTAAATCCTCTAGAATCTATATCGAGTATATACCGATTGATCACTTTCTCTTCTAACTTAGTTAACTTATAATAATTAGCTTGAGAATTAGAGTAGTAGGTTTAGCTAGCTATTCTATTAGAAAGAGTTATATATAGTACTTTATAGATCTTTACTACGGAGCGTTTACTTAGTTTTTTAGACAATTAAATAGCCTCGATAGCTAGAGTAATTCGCGCTTCTTAGGTTTGAATTTCTATAGTAAATAGTTAAAGAAAACGTGTGTTAAAGTTTTAGGAGGTAATACTAAGGAAAAGTAATCGACTCGGTAATAAACCACGTTAGATTAAGTAGTTAATAAGAGTATTTATAGATTAAGAGTATTTATATATTAAAAAGAGTGTCTATAAAGTTAAGGTTAAAGATATATATATATATATATAACGTGGTTTACTACCGAGCGACGCACTTTTCCCTGCTCTACTCCTTATAAACTTTAAGATACGTTTTTTCAACCATTTATTATAGAAATTCAAACCTAAGAAGCGTGAATTATTCTAGCTATCAAGGCTATTCGAAAGTCTAAAAAGCTAAGTAAACACTCTATAGTAAAGATCTACAAGGTCCCTAAAGTAACACTTCGATATAGAATAGCTGGCCGAACCTATTGCCCTGAAATTAAAGCTAATTGTTACAAATTAAACAACTTAGAGAAGGACACGATTGTTTAATATATACTTGATCTAGATTCAAGAGGATTTACGCCCTGTCTAACTAGTGTTAAAGATATAGCGAATCTCCTACTTAAATCTTAAGGGGTACTATACGTTGGCAAGAACTAGGCATATTAATTCATTCAACGACAACCAGGGTTAAAGACGCGTTTTAATCGTGTTTACGACTTCTAAAGAGCCTTGTGTAAAGATCTAGAGCTTATTAGCGCGTGGTATTAACTAGTTGAGAATATGCGGGCGAAATATAGTATTATAGACCCCCTCTGCCGATATCAACCTTTAGGTCTTATAGACTCCTTCCTTACAACCCAACTGATGCTCTTTTACAGACGACATTAGTTAAGAATCGGATTACACGTTATCAAGGAAGCTCGCTAACCTCTATTTTCCAGACAGTAGCTGCATTAGCTAAGGGTATAGAGCTGTTAGCTCATGAGATGACTTCATTATTAGCCGAAGTCTATACCTTTCGGAAGGCAAATAAAGCACTAAGTAAACGCTAGAGGGCTAAAAAGACTCGGGTCTGTCAAGGGGGGGCACTTACTGTAGAGGATACGTAGGACGTATTAGCTTAAAAGGAAGTAGAGGAACAGGCTTGACGCGATAAGCGCTCTAAGGAGGGTAGGTAAAAGGAGGAGCAGCCGTCTGGGCGACGATGTAGTACCTACAGGAAGTCTAGTTATAATACATGAACTTGTTAAGAGGCTGTAGATACTTCTAGTTTATTAGAGTTAGATTTAGATTAATTAATATAATATGTTATAATTATTTAATTTTACTCTTTAGGTAGTAGAGTAGAGGAAAGTACGTCGCTTAGTGATATACGTCGCTTAGTAGTAAACCACGTTATATATATTTAGAGATTAAGAATAGTATAGGTAAATTAAGGTTAAGAATATATATAAATTATAGATTATTTATATAGAGATTAATATATACTTATAGATTAGTTAAGAGAAGAGGAGAATAGATAAATATATTTATAGAATAGAGTATAAAGATAAGAGATAGTTTAGAGAGATAAATATTTAGTAAACGTTAGATATAGTACTATTAGTTACTAGAGATATATATACTATATACTAAATTAGTACTTTTTAAAAAAGATATACTTAATCTAAATTATAAGTAAGATTAAAATACTCTCTTATATCTACTAATTAAGGTATATAAAGACTTAGAGTTTCTTTAAAGCTTCTCCTATTTTAAGTAAGATAGCTACTTCTTCTAACCTCTATACTACTTTAAGTTCTCTTTTAACTATACTATATCTTAGTATAATATTACGCTCTAGAAGATATAAGATATATAATCTCTTTCGGCTAAGTCTTCTTTCTATAAGGTGTTTACTAAATTAATAAGAATAGTAAAGCTAATATACTATTATTAAGTCTACTAACTAAAGATAAAGATATAGAATATAATAAATTTAAGTCTAAAGGTAGATATCTAAGTAAAATATAATATATATATACTATAGTATCTATATACCTCTACTTCTAAATTAGTAATAGTATTAATATACTTAACTATAGTAGTCTTATAATAGCTTTATACTAGTAATAATAGATAGTTAATATAAAGTATAGCTAGAGATAGAGCTAGAAAAGAAGGAGATAAGACTAGATAGTAAAAATTATAAGAAGGAAGAAAAGTTAAGTATAGTATTAGAGAGAAATAGAATAATATATAGAAATATATAGAGAGAATACTAATAAAGAATCGATTAGTCTAAATTAAGAGATATTATAAAGATATTAGAGTAGGTTAGAGCTCTTTTAAAGTATATTAAAAGGTAGAAGTAGTAGAGAATTTAATAGAGCTATACTAGTATAACGTCTATAGTATAGAGAAAGTATATTTCTACTTTTATTTTATAGTATTATTAACGTAGTTTACTACCGAGCGACGTATATCACCGAGCGACGTACTTTCCTCTACTCTACTATCTAAAGAGTAAAATTAAATAATTATAATATATTATATTAATTAACCTAAATCTAAATTAAATGAACTAGAAGTATCTATAGCCTCTTAACAAGTTTATATATTATAACTAGACTTCCTATAGGTACTACATTATCGCCTAGATAGCTGCCTCTTCTTTTACCTACTCTCCTTAGAGCGCTTGTCGCGTTAAGCCTGTTCCTCTACTTCCTTCTAAGCTAATACGTCCTATATATCCTCTATAGTAAGTGCCCCCCCTTGACAGACCTAAGTCTTTTTAGCCCTCTAGCGTTTACTTAGTACTTTATTTACCTTACGAAGGGTATAGACTTCGGCTAATAATAAAGTCATCTTATAAGCTAATAGCTCTATACCCTTAGCTAATATAGCTACTATCTAGAAAATAGAGGTTAGTAAGCTTCCTTAATAATATATAATCCGATTCTAAACTAATGTCGTCTATAAAAGAGTATTAGTTAGGTTATAAGGAGTCTATAAGACTTAAAGGTTAATATTAGTAGAGGGGGTTTATAATACTATATTTTACTTATATATTCTTAACTAGTTAATACTACGTGCTAATAAGCTCTAGATCTTCGTACAAGGCTCTTTAGAAGTCGTAAACATAATTAAAACGTGTCTTTAACTCTAGTCGTTATTAAATAAATTAATATATCTAGTTCTTACTAATATATAGTACCTCTTAAGATTTAGATAGGAGATTTACTATATCTTTAACACTAGTTAGATAGGGTGTAAATCCTCTTAAATCTAGATCAAGTATATATTAAATAATCGTGTCCTTCTCTAAGTTGTTTAATTTATAACAATTAGCTTTAATTTAAGAGTAATAGGTTTAGCTAGCTATTCTATATTAAAGTATTACTTTAGAGGCCTTGTAGATCTTTACTATAGAGTGTTTACTTAGCCTTTTAGACGTTCGAATAGCCTTAATAGCTAGAATGATTTACGCTTCTTAGGTTTAAATTTCTATAATAAATAGTTAAAAAAACGCGTCTTAAAGTTTATAAGTAGTAGAGTAGAGAAAAGTACGTCGCTCGGTAGTAAACCACGTTATACTAATAATTAAATTATATAGAAACTTACTAATAATAGTATATAAAAGCTATATAAAACTTACTTCTAGATTTAAATCCTTCTATATAATCCTTCTATAACCTTTCTCTTTTCTCTTAAATATAAGTCTTAGCTATTATATAATATTAGATATACTAGATAGAATAATAGATATATAGTAGTATAAGTAGTAAGAATTTAGCTAGCTTATATATCTTAGCTATTATAATAATATTTAGATATACTATTAATTAGAGAAGAATACTATACTTATATTATCTCTTAGAAATAGTATTACTTTTAATTCTAGTTATATCTCTAGAGGTAGATTAAATTTAGATTAAATTTAAAATAAATTTAAAATAAGTTTAAGCTTAAATTAGACTTTTAATAAGATTTTAAATAGAAACTATTTAAGATAAAGGCTAGAAGTATTCTTAATAGATATTTATTACGAAACTTAATCTATCTAATAAAAGGTATCGTTTCGATAAGTTAGTTACTATATAGAGAGGTTTATATCGCGAGGTGTTTACTTAGAGGTAAACTTGTTACTTATATAAAGTAGTTAAATCTAAAAGGTATTAATAACTAAGTAAACTAAGTTAAGTACGAAGCTTCTATCTAATAGTAGATATACTAGTCTTATATAGAGCCTTCGTTTATTCTAGATCTTACTAGAGCTTTAAGCTTCTATAAGCTTCTCTAATTATATAACCTCTATAATCGAGTTATATAATTTAATAGTAAGGAAATCCTTAAATCGCTTAGCTAGCCTAAGTGTCTCTATTTACTATAAGAGTTCTAATAGTACTTAACCTATTAGAATGCCGCCTAGTCTTTACTTATTACTTAGTAACACGTGATTCGTAATAATATTAGATATAAGTTAAAAAGGAGTTAGATTATTCTTATATCTCTAACCTAGGTCTACTTTTATAAAAGAGTTATAATAGGTTAGAGAGTTAGAATAAGATAGATCTATCTTAGACTCAAGTTAAAATTTTTAGCTAATCTAAGTCTAACCTAGGTCTAACCTTAGCTAAACCTAAGTTAACCTTAAGAGTCTATCTAGATAAAACTTAGATTAATCTAGAGTTAAACTTCTAGTAATTACTTTACTACTAAAGTAAATAAAGACTAAATTCGAGTTTAGTTAAAATTAGAACTTAATTTAATTATAATTTAATCTCAATTTAGTATAGATTTAATCTTTCTTTAAATTAGAGTTAAATTAAGTTTAAATTAAGTGTAAATTTAGATTAAGTTTAGATTTAGAACTAGATTTAGAATCTTCTCTTAATCTCGCTATAACTTATAAATTAGTTCTAACTAATTTAAAAAGTTAACTCGATTTATAGATTAAATTAGAATTAACTCTTATTTTAAATTATATATATTTCTATAGAAGATTAAATTAAAATTAAATTAGTATTAATTCTAACTTAATTATACTTTAACTTAGTTTTAAATAGTATAATTAAATACGTTTACAATTACTAGTAGAGGTATATTATTATTTAATAAGTAATTTATTAACTGTCTAAATATAACTATTACTAGATCTTTTATAATTCTAAAGTATCTATCTATATTTAGAAGTCTATTATATTTACTTATATATATATTTAAGAGAAGAGGTTATATTCACCTATAATCTAATTAGTAAGTCTATCTATATTCTATCTATATTATAATATACTTCTTTACTAACTCCTTAGATAGTATAACTCTCTCTTCTTATTCTAGTATATCTAATCTATCTAGTCTCTCTATCTAATATATTATAAATTATATATTAGTATAAGATAAGTAAAGACTAGATAGCGTTCTAATAGATTAAATACTATTTATATATAAACCTTTAAGAGTAGTGTTAGATAAAGGCTAGGTAATATAGAATCTTATTATAATAGAGTCCTTATAGGCTATAGAGTTCTTAATATTTAGAACTCTCTTTAAGTAAGAGACTCTAGCTAAGAATAAAGGTTTTATATAAGACTAGTATATCTATTAGTAGATAGAAGCTTTATACTTAACTTAGTTTCGTTATATAATAGTATATCTATCTAATAGTATATATATCTAACGCGAATACTAGATAAGATAAGGATAAGGTTTAATAAGAATAAGAATAAGGTCTAATACTAGATGTTATATACTAAGTATCTATATGTCTAATAGTATATAAATAAGCTTAGAGTAAGATTAATAATATATAAATAAGCTTAGAGTAAGATTAATAATATATAGTATAGTATAATAGAGAATAGAATAAATATTACTACTAAGAATTATTATATATATCTTATAAGATAAGAAGACTTATCTAACTCTCTTCTATAATCTACTAAATCCTTATAATATAATATAGATTAGTAACTTAAAGAATTATCTAGAAAATAATAATTAGATTATATAAATTTAAGCTACTACTTATATCTTATAAAATACTTAACTTCTTTCTTATCTATTCTATTGTTACTCTCTTTCTATATCTTATTTAAAGAAGTAGATAGAATAAATTTCTTAATTTCTATTAGTCTACTAATACTATAACGTAGTTTATCAGGAACCTGCGTATATTAGGACCCTGCGCGCTCTAAAACCTATATAAAAAGCTACTTAGTAAGTAACTCTAACTTTTTATTCTATTAATAAAAAAAGCTAAAATTGAAAAGCTAGTTTAAGTAGTATATAAAGAAATACATTATAGAGTTTTAGATGCGTACTAATTATAATCACTTAGTTATTAAAGAAATAAAAAATGAATTATAAATATAGGGATAATTTTAATCAAATTATTAACTATAATTAGTAAACGTCTGAAATTTTGTTTTTTACTTACTTATATAGTAATAAAACTAAAATTTTCAATTTTAGCTTTTTTTATATTTAAACTAAAAAGTTAGAGTTACTTACTAAGTAGCTTTTTATATAAGTTTTAGAGTATATAGAGTTCTAATAAACTACGTTATATTATAATATTAGATATACTTTAGAAGATTTCTATATCTAAAATACTATCTTCTACTAATATTATAATAGTATTACTATAATAAAAGTATATTTATTTTCTTTATAGCTTACTAGAATAAACTACTTAATATATATATTAATAGTATTCTAGTTCTTAGCTTTATTAGTAATAGAGTCTCTAATATTTAATATTTAATATTTTCTATCTAGTATAAATAAACGTCTTTAGTACTACTTTAGTATATTAAACGTCGAGAAGTAAAATATTTATATCTTATAGACTATTTATTATAAAGGCGTAGTATAATGTTTAGTAAAGTACTAAGTCTATAATTAATATTAATATAATTACTTTTATAGTAGAGCTAACTACTCTCTATACTTTACTCTTTAATATATAATATTAGTTATCTAACTTTATCTATAAATATATACTAACGTGGTTTACTACTAAGCGACGTATATCACCGAGCGACGTACTTTTCCCTACCTCGCCACCTAAAGGGTAAAATTAAATAATTATAACATATTATATTAATTAATCTAAATCTGAATCTAATAAACTAGAAGTATCTATAGCCTCTTGACAAGTTCATGTATTATGACCAGACTTCCTGTAGGTACTACATCGTCGCCCAGACAGCTACCCCTCCTTTTGCCTACCTCTCTCAGAGCGCTTGTCGCGTTAAGCCTGTTCCTCTACTTCCTTCTAAGCTAATACGTCCTGCGTATCCTCTATAGTAAGTACCCCCCCTTAACAGACCCGAGTCTTTTTAGCCCTTTAGCGTTTACTTAGTACTTCATTTACCTTACGAAGGGTACAGACTTCGGCTAACAATAAAGTCATCTCATGAGCTAATAGCTCTGTACCCTTAGCTAATATAGCTACTATCTAGAAAATAGGGGTTAGCAAGCTTTCTTAATAACGTGCAATCCGATTCTTAACTAATGTCGTCTATAAAAGAGCATCAGTTAGGTTGTGAGGAGTCTGTAAGACCTAAAGGTTAATATCGACAGAGAGGGTAATAGTAGGTGTTAGAGTTCGTAACCTTATATCAAGCTTTAAAAGAATAGCTTACGAGTTAAAAGGTACTAAGCCAGCTCTACAGAATCCAGCCTAGCCATTCTAAGCTGTTATAGAGGCTGAATAGGCTACTTTAAAGGTAAGAAAGAACTCAACCTTTATAATATAGTTAATATAAGCTTTAATAAAAGTCTTAATTTCTCGACTATATACCTGTTTTAAGACACTAAAACACCTAACATCGAGTAGCTAGGTCAAATAAGAGGAATGAGGAGATAGACAAAGAGTAATAATATTATATACCTTATATTACTCTTAGAATTCGGCCGACTCGTAACTCTTATATCTATTAAGGATAAGCATTTAATATAGACTCTTTACTTAAGTAGAAGTATACTTGTCGAAGTACTTAAGCTATTCTAGACCTGTCTTATTATTTATCTATCTATTACTTATAGGTTTAATAACCTAGTTATATAAGAGGCCGCCCTTAGTATACTAACTTATAAGATAATTCTTCCCTTAAACTACTAAAAACGGAGGAACACTCTAACCTTTACTATTAATATAAACAATTACTGTCGCCTATTCCCGATTGCCTAGCTAAACTGCCTTGCCTCTACTATGTTAATCTATATAAGTTATAACTATTACTAGAGAGATTATACCTATTATAAAGCCTGTCTCGTTAAAGTTATAGAGATCAGAGTCTATAATGCTATATTTCGCTCGTATATTCTCAACTAGTCGATACCACGCGCTAATAAGCTCTAGATCTTCGTACAAGGCTCTTTAGAAGTCGTAAACATAATTAAAACACGTCTTTAACTCTAGTTATTATTAAATAAATTAATATACCTAGTTCTTACTAATATATAGTACCCCTCGAGATTTAAGTAGGAGATTCGCTATATCTTTAATACTAGTTAGACAGGGTGTAAATCCTCTTAAATCTAGATCAAGTATATATTAAACAATCGTATCCTTCTCTAAGTTGTTTAATTTGTAACAATTAGCTTTAATTTTAGAGTAATAGGTTTAGCTAGCTATTCTATATTAAAGTATTACTTTAGGGACCTTGTAGATCTTTACTATAGAGCGTTTACTTAGCTTTTTAGACGTTCGAATAGCCTTGATAGCTAGAATGATTCACGCTTCTTAGGTTTGAATTTCTATAATAAATAGTTAAAAAAACATGTCTTAAAGTTTATAAGTAGTAGAGTAGAGAAAAGTATATCGCTCGGTGATATACGTCGCTTAGTAGTAAACTACGTTATTAGTAGTAGTATTATTCTATATATTATCTATAATATTATGTTTCTCTCTATCTTCTTACTCTAATAGTAGTATAAAGCTATTTATTAGCTTTAGATATTATACTTAAAGAGTTTTAAGAGATCTAGAAAAGTCTCTCGCTAGGCTCTAGTAAGTTCTAGTTATAGAGAGATATTAAGATTATCTTTTATAAATAGATAAGCTATTAAATTAGAAGAGGCTACTATATCTATCTATTTCTTCTATTATATATACTTAAGCTTACTAGCTAATACGCTATAGTTTATAGTATATAAGTACTTAAAAATTATATCTAATAGATATATACTAATATAAAAGTTTAGTAGACTATATAATTTATTCTACTTACTCTTTTTTATCTTAGTAGATAAGAGCTAAATTCGTTATATTAATTAAAATAGTCTATATAACGTAGTTTACTATCGAGCGACGTATATTACTAAGTAATATACTTTTACCTACTCTACTTCTTATAAACTTTAAGATATATTTTTTCAACTATTTATTATAGAAATTTAAACCTAAGAAGCGTAAATCATTCTAGCTATTAAGGCTATTTAAAAGTCTAAAAAGCTAAGTAAACACTCTATAGTAAAGATCTATAAGGTCTCTAAAGTAACACTTTAATATAGAATAGCTAGCTAAGCCTATTACTCTAAAATTAAAGCTAATTATTATAAATTAAACAACTTAGAGAAGGACATAATTATTTAATATATACTTAATCTAGATTTAAGAGGATTTACACTCTATCTAACTAGTGTTAAAGAGATAGCGAATCTTCTACTTAAATCTTAAGGGGTACTATACATTAGTAAGAACTAGGTATATTGATTTATTCAACGATAACTAGAGTTAAAGACATGTTTTAATTGTGTTTACGACTTCTAAGGAGCCTTATACGAAGATCTAGAGCTTATTAGCATATAGTATTAACTAGTTAAGAATATATAGGCGAAATATAGTATTATAGACCCCCTCTACTAATATTAACCTTTAGGTCTTATAGACTTCTTCCTTATAACCTAACTAATACTCTTTTACAGACGACATTAGTTAAGAATCAGATTGCACGTTATTAAGGAAGCTTGCTAACCTCTATTTTCTAGATAGTAGCTATATTAGCTAAGAGTATAGAGCTGTTAGCTTATAAGATAACTTTATTATTAGCTAAAGTCTATACTCTTCAGAAGGTAAATAAAGTACTAAGTAAACGCTAGAGGGCTAAAAAGACTTAGGTCCGTCAAGAGGGGGCACTTACTATAGAGGATATATAGAACGTATTAGCTTAGAAGGAAGTAGAGGAACAGGCTTAACGTGACAAGTACTCTAAGGAGGGTAGGTAAAAGGAGAGGCAGCCGTCTAGGCGACGATGTAGTACCTATAGGAAGTCTAGTTATAATATATAAACTTGTTAAGAGGCTATAGATACTTCTAGTTTATTAGATTCAGATTCAGATTAATTAATATAATATGTTATAATTATTTAATTTTACCTATTAGGTAGTAGAGTAGAGGAAAGTACGTCGCTCGGTGATATACGTCGCTTAGTAGTAAACTACGTTAATAATAAAGAAGATAGCGATAGTTTAATTAGAGATAATAGTAGTAGAGATAGTATATCTAGGTTACTATTAGCTTCTAAATTTAGATTTAAAGGTCTATAAATAGTTTCTATAGAGCTATTCTCTTTATCTATTAGCTCTTTATTCTCTATTTTATCTTCTATATAATTAATAATTAATAGATAGACCTACTACGATTTCTAAACTACTATATTAACTCTATAATAGTCTAGAAAATATCTAGATAATCTTATTATAGTAATCGCTTCTATAATATACTAGAATAAAGTAATAAGAGTATTAGAAGGTATATTATAATTCTAAATTAACTTCTAGACTTCTACTCTCTATAATAAATTCTATATAAAACTTAACTTATACTAGCTACTTTATCTAAATCCTTAGAGAATTAGTAGTACTAGAATTAAAGCTTAACTCGCCTTTGATAATCACTATAAGAATAAATACATAGAGCTTTAGATTTAAGGCTCGTCTTAAGGAAAAGAGATAACCTATATAGATTAAGTAAATTCCTTTAACGTGGTTTATCAGTACCTCGCCAATATCAGTACCTCGCTAATATTAGAACCTCGCCACTTGAAATCTCATATAAAAAACGTCTGTACACAACCGTACACTTTACGTATATATTAATAAAAAAATCTAAAATTGAAATTTTACTAAGGAAACAAGAGTTTAATATTATAACAATATCAATTTTAATTCTTTACTAGTTTTAATTAACAATTCGCTTAAAAATACCCCTGTAATCATTAGCATATTTTCCTTTGTCTAATAACACTTTAATATAAGATAAGTAATATTTAAAAACTAAGAATTAAGAATACTCTTATATTAATAAAACTGAAATTTCAATTTTAGATTTTTTTTTAATACATACTCAAAGTGCACGGTTGTGCACAGACGTTTTTTATATAAGATTTCAAGTGGCGAGGTACTAATATTAGCGAGGTACTAATTAACCACGTTATATCTAGTTTTATAAGTATATTTTCTATAAGTAGAGTAAATAATACTCTTCTAATATCTCTTTATTCTAAATAAGATATATTATAGCTATATCTAAGAATAATACTAAGATATAAGATAATAGTTTCTATTAGTAGCTCTTCTTCTATTATATCTATACTCTAGAAAAACTTTACTTATTCTCTATTATATTTAATACTCTGAATCTCTTCTTATAAAAATATAGAGTTAAAATAAGTCTAGTATTCTAGGTTAGTAATATATCTTAAAAATAAAGTATTAGTATATCTCTAAGATGTATTACTTATAGTAAGAACTAAAAAAGTCTTTACTAAGGTTTTCTTTCTATAGATAGCTATAATAACTCTAGTAAGTAATAATAATATATCTATCTTAATATTTTAAAGTATCTCTATATATATTACTCTATATATACTAAGTATAAGAGTAAATAAATTAGTAAATTCTCTATAATCCTAGTAATCTAGATATACTAGTATAATATAGAAGGCTTTAAGCAATCTATATATATTATAATAAATACTAAAATTATCTATAAATAGTATAAGAGAAAGAAAGGTAGATTATTATATTTATATAGAGGTAAATTTAAGTAAATAAGCTCTTCTAAATAGTTCTCTCTTAATATCTACTCTTGGAAGGTTAGTAAAATATATTATAGTAGTTATATTATTTTTTAGACTAACAATTTACCTTATAAAAAAACAGCTACTAGGTAGTAGAGTATAAGTATTAAGATTTTCGTTATTATATTTTTAATCTATCTTAACCTTATAGATATACTTAATATTATTCTTAATAACCTCTAATAGCTAATTTATTAGTAAAAGTTTCTTTAGATTAGTACTTATATTAGAGATTCTAAGCTTCTTAGAAAAGACTATAGAGGTAAGCTAAATAATAATACTCTCTTTAGAGCCACTATAGTAATTCTTCTTAATAAATAGTACTCTACTCTTAATAAAGCCTTCTATAGAATATAGAAGGTCTATTATAATATTACTAGAAATAATAATCTTATTATAAATAGTATATCTAAAGTCTTCTAATATCATAATTAATAAAGAACTCTAGCTATAAGAGTACTAAAATATAATCTCTTAATTAATATAATAAGTCAGACTAAAGTATATCTTAGCTATAACATCTTATAAAATTATCATGTGATTAAAGAGATGAAGATAGAGTTTCAATATATATATATGTCTCTATTTTAGTAGTTCCTTAAGCCTTATTTTATAGACCTTATAGATAAAGATAGCTAAATCTATATATTCCTATCTATATTCCTGTGTTCGTATCTAGTTGTCCGCATCTAGGTTACTACTATAGAGGTCTTTATTTAGATAAATAAAGAACTAAAACAAAGCGCTTTTATAGCGCGTCACGTAGACGTAGTATATATACTAGAGACGTGTAGTCTAGTAACAATATATATAATCCTAGTAAACTCGACTATAAATACCTCTCTATATATACGTGACTTATTTAAATTAAAAGTTATAATTTATTTATAATCTTTTTAATTAGATCCTTAACTCTATTAACTTCGAAGTCTATATAGAGTCTTATATACACGCTAAAGACGTGTAGTCACGCGATGGTCTATATAGATATTATAAGCCGGGCTATATATTATAGTATTTGTTTATATAGCTATTTTATAAGAGAAGTTATAGAGTTTTTTATAATATCTTACTTAAGATTTTTAGAATTAGAATCTAATAGATTCTAATTCTTATATACTAGCTATTATCCTTTTACTTTTACTTAATTTATCTATTACTATAGTATATCTATATACTAAGAAATAGACTATATATTATAAAAAAAATTTAATCCTTAATTCTATTATATTTAATCTAGTATAATATTAAGAGTAAAATTAAGCTAACTAAGGCTAATATTATATCTAGAGTACTACCTTATATACTGTAATACTATATATTAGCTATTAACTATAATTAATATAGAATAATATATAAGATCTAATAACGTCTTAAGATAGTATTATAAGAGAGAGAATAGTAATTCTATAAGAGATAAAGTAGAAGAAAGGTTAGCGATAGAAGAGAGGTTATTAATAGAGAGAGAGTTATTAGTAGAGAGAAGGTTAATAGTAGAGAGAAGGTTAGTATCTAGAAGCTAGATAGAAGAATAGAGCGACTAATATATACGATATTACTATAATATTAATCTTAGGAATTTTAAAGAGAGAGAATAGAGTAACTAATATATATAATATTATAATTATACTAAGAGAGAGCTAGAGAGGAAGCTAGAGAGGAAGCTAGAGAGAGAGCTAGAGAGAGAGCTTAGAATAGATATTAAGATAAACGTTAGAATAGAAATATCTAATAGAGAAATGCTTAAGAAAAAGAGAGATATAGAAGCCTTTTCTAGTATCTAGAAAAATATAGAAAGATAATCTAAAGTACTAGAAGATTAATATAAGAATAATATACTAGATAAGATACTAGACGTCTAAAATTAGTAACTTATAGAACTTAATATGAGTATTATAGATAAAATCTCTCTAGTATATACTAGTTTAGACTAGATAGATATTATAGAAGAGAACCTATAAGACTTTTTTAATAAGGTTAGTAGTTTATATATTATTAAGAATTGATAGCTACTAATTAGATTAGAGAGCTAAATTCGCTAAGTCTACTCTAGAACTAATACTAGTTAAGGTATATATAGTAGATCTATTTATAGAAGATAAATCTAGTAATAATAAATTTATAGATATTATACTAGTTTATAGGCCTTAATACTATTTTAATTTAATTATATTATAACTAGCTTCTTCTTTAGACTTACTAGAATTGTTAAATAAAAGACTAGAACTTATTAGAAACCTAGATAGTAACTCTTATATATTAATATTTAAGCTAGTAGTTAGTCTATAGTATAATTTTTTTTATTTTAAGAATAGATTATTAGTAATTATATAAGGTTCTAGCTACAACGAATCTCTCTTACTAGCTTCTAACTAAATTAGATACTTTAAAACGCTAAGTATAAAGTTAACTTGTAATAATCTAGATATTCTATAAGCTAATTATAGTATTAATCGAAAAATAACTATTATTACTAGCTAGTTAAAAGAAAGCTATATAGAGAAAGCTATCTAAGTATAATATAACTAAAAAGAAGATATTCTATTACTAGTATAACGTGGTTTACCACCGAGTGGATCATATCACCGAGTGGATCACTTTTCCCCACCACACCACCTTAAAACTTTAACACGCGTTTTCTCAACCATTCACCATGGAAATTCAAACCCAAGAAGCGAGAATCATTCTAGCAATCGAGGCTATTCGGACATCTAAAAAGCTTAGCAAACGCTCTGCAGTAAAGATCTATAAAGTACCATATACAAGCCTCTCTAATAGAATGGCTGGCCGAACCTACCGCCTCGATTCTAAAGCCAATTGTTATAAGTTGACAGACCTAGAGGAGGAGTCGATTCTTTAATATATACTTGATCTAGATTTGCGAGGCTTTACACCCTGTCTAGCTAGTGTAGAAGATATAGCGAATCTCCTACTTGAATCTCGAGGGGCACGACGCGTTGGGAAGAACTGGGTATATTGATTTATTAAACGACGACCAGAGTTAAAGACGTGTTTTAATCGCGTCTATGACTTTCAGAGAGCCTTATGCGAAGATCTAGAGCTAATTAGCGCGTGGTTTTGACTAGTTGAGAATATGCGGGCCAAATATGGTATCGTCGACTCCGATTTCTATAACTTCGACGAGACCGGCTTTATGATGGGGGTAATCTCCTCATCAATGGTTGTAACACGCGCGGATCGACGTGGCAGAGGCAAGGCAGTTCAGCCAGGTAATCGGGAATGGGCAACAGCGATTATTTGTATCAATAGTGAGGGTTGGAGTGTCTCTCCGTTTCTAGTAGTCCAAGGAAAGAATCACCTCTTAAATTGGTACACTGAGGGCGGCCTTCTACACAACTGGGTTATTAAACCTACAAGTAATGGATGGACAAATAATGAGACAGGTCTAGAATAGCTAAAGCACTTCGATAAACATACTTCTACTCGCGCAAAGGGGCTATATCGGATGCTTGTCCTTGATGGGCATGAGAGTCATGAATCCGCTGAATTTCAAGAGTATTGTATAGCACATAATATTATTACTCTTTGTCTACCTCCTCACTCTTCTTATTTAACCTAGCTACTCGATGTTAGGTGTTTTAGTGTACTAAAACGGGAGTATGGTTTCTAGATTAAGACGTTTATTAAAGCTTATATCAACTATATTACGAAGGTTGAGTTCTTCCTTGCCTTTAAAGCTGGATATTAAGCCTCTATTACACCCTAGAATGGTTAAGCTGGATTCCGCGGAGCTGGTTTAGTGCCTTTTAATCCAGATACAGTTCTTTCAAAGCTTGATATAAGGCTACGGACTCTAACCCCCCTTGTAGACCCCTCTACAGATGACAACCTCTGGGTCTCGCAGACCCCCCGAAACCTAACCGATGCCCTTTCGCAGACAACTTTAGTCAAAAACTGTATTACATGTTATCAAGGAAGCTCGCTAACACCTATTTTCCAGACAGTCGCTGTACTAGCTAAGGGTACAGAGCTATTAGCTCATGAGATGACTTTATTGTCTGCTGAAGTCCGCACCCTTTGTAAGGCAAATGAAGTACTTAGTAAACGCTGGAGGGCAAAAAAGACTCGGGTCTGTCAAGGGGGTGCACTTACTATAGAGGATGCGCAGGACTTACTAGCTCAGAAGGACGCAGAGGAGCAGGTTCGACGCGATAAGCGCTCTGAGGGGGGTTTTCAAAAGGAGAGGCAGCTGTCTAGAAGACAATGTAGCACTTGCGGGAAGTCTGGTCATAATACGCACACTTGTCAGGTAGCTATAAATACTTCTAGTTCATCAGATTCTGATTCAGATTAATTAATACTATACGTTGTGGTTGTTAATTCTATCTTAAAGGTGGTGGGGTGGGGAAAAGTGATCCACTCGGTGATATGATCCACTCGGTGGTAAACCACGTTAATCTAGTTAATTTAATTAGTAGTATTCTTTATACTAGAGATCTATAAGAACTAGAACCTATTAGATTCTAATTCTAAAAATCTTAAGTAAGATATTATAAAAAACTCTATAACTTCTCTTATAAAATAGCTATATAAACAAATACTATAATATATAGCTCGGTTTATAATATCTATATAGACTATCACGTGACTACACGTCTTTAGCGTGTATATAAGATTCTATAGAGGCTTTAAAGTTAATAGAGTTAAGGATCTAATTAAAAAGATTATAAATAAATTATAACCTTTAATTTAAATAAGTTATATATATAGAGAAGTATTTATAGTCCCGTTTACTAGGATTATATATGTTGTTACTAGACTACACGTCTATGTAACGCGCTGTAAAAGCGCTTTGTTTTAGTTCTTTATTCGTCTAAATAAAGACCTCTATAGTAGTAACCTAGATGCGAACAACTAGATACGAACATAGGAATATAGATAGGAATGTACGGATTTAGATATATTTGTCTATAAGGTCTATAAAATAAGGCTCTAGGAACTACTATAATATATATATTTAAACCCTATCTTCATCTCTTTGATCACGTGATCATCCAACACTTAATCTTTAGTAGAGAACGGAATTAAGTAGAATAGATAATTGAAGAGTATATAATTTAATAATAGAAGTCGTCTAAGGCCTTAGTATTCTTATAAAGTTATCTACTATTATAATATTAATCTTAAATAGTATAGTAGAAGTCTTTAGTTATTATATTAGTTATCGATATTTATACCTTACATACTGTCTCTATAGCTAGTTATTTAGTTTATATTCTAGGTAGTATACTCTTAGCCTTAAGTATCTATTTAGATTATAATAGTTTATAACTCTCTTCTCTAAGCCCTCTTAACTATATCTAGGCTTTATTAAGATCATAGATAACTATATTTTTAGAAGAAGAGTAAATAGTCTTTATTATATAAACGATAGTATAGCGCTTATAGTATATATAGTTATATATTAATAGTTATATCTATAGTTTACTCCTTAAGTTATAATATGAAGATATCTAGGTCTATAGATATATAACCTTTACTCTTTATATTAAATTCTAGTATCTAGATAGCTATAATTAAGATATAGGTCTATATTTAGATAGATATTACTAATTATATATTAGTATATAACAAGTAAAGACTAGGCGGCGTTCTAATAGGTTAAGTACTATTATATACTCTTATAGTATAGAAGGGTCGCTTAGAGTAGCTAAGCGATCTAGAGATTTCTCTTAGTTAAATAGTCATGTAATATATATCGCTAGTAACGCTAAGCGATAGAAGCGATATATAGACTATATCGATAGGCGACATAGTTAATAGAATTAAAAATAAAGGTTGTATATATAAGACTAGTACGTCTACTATTAGATAGAAGCTTTTTACTTAACTTAGTTTACTTAGTTATTAATACCTTTTAGCTTTAAGTACTTTATATAAGTAACAAGTTTACCTCTAAGTAAATAACCCGCGATACGAACCTCTTTATATAGTAACTAACTCGTCGAAACAATACCTTTAGTTAGATAGATTAAGTTTAGTTATAATAGAGTACTTAAAGACTAATTAGAGATTTGTAGGTTAAAGATAGAGAGCTAGATCTAATAAACCTTTAAATTTAATAATAGTTTAGATATAAATTTAATCTATTTATATCTTTTTTATTAAGAGATCTACTATATTAATAAGTAGTTATATATTAATAGTTATATCTATAAGTTACTTAACTTAATTTAAGAACTTATTTACTCTTAGTATAGTATTCTTTAAACTATAGTTTCTAATAGCTAGATACTAAGTATAATTATCTATAAGGTTTTTAGATAAGTCTCTTAAGCCTTTATAAAGTTTTCGTTATACTTGAATATTTAAAATCTAATTACAGTTATAATTATTAGAGTCTACGAAATCGTCTTCGATAAGCTTAGTTATAGTAATAGTAGTCGAGGTAGACCTATAGATATATAATCTTTACCTTTATCTAGTAGTAGTTAGATAACTTAATTCTCTTTATTAAATAAGGTTACTAGTAAGAGGTTTAATTCTCTTTATTAAATAAGGTTACTAGTAAGAGGTTTAATTCTCTTTATTAGATAAGATAAGAGTAATAGCTAGCTATAATAGATACTATTATATAGGATTTAATATATAAAGTATTATTATACTTAACGTAGTTTACTACCGAGCGACGTATATTACTAAGCGACGCACTTTTTCTCACCTTACTCCTTATAAACTTTAAGACGCGTTTTTTCAACCATTTATTATAGAAATTCAAACCTAAGAAGCGCGAATCATTCTAGCTATTAAGGCTATTCGAAAGTCTAAAAAGCTAAGTAAACACTCTATAGTAAAGATCTACAAGGTCTCTAAAGTAACACTTTGATATAGAATAGCTAGCTAAACCTATTACTCTGAAATTAAAGCTAATTATTATAAATTAAACAACTTAGAGGAGGATACGATTATTTAATATATACTTAATCTAGATTTAAGAGGATTTACGCTCTATCTAACTAGTGTTAAAGATATAGCGAATCTCCTACTTAAATCTTAAGAGATACTATATATTAGTAAGAACTAGGTATATTAATTCATTTAATAATAACTAGAGTTAAAGACACGTTTTAATCACGTTTATAACTTCTAAAGAGCCTTATACGAAGATCTAGAGCTTATTAGCATGTAGTATTAACTAGTTGAGAATATACGAGCGAAATATAGTATTATAGACCCCCTCTACTAATATTAACCTTTAGGTCTTATAGACTCCTTTCTTACAACCTAACTAATACTCTTTTATAAATAACATTAGTTAAGAATTAGATTATACGTTATTAAGGAAGCTTACTAACCTCTATTTTCTAGACAGTAGCTATATTAGCTAAGGGTATAGAGCTGTTAGCTTATAAGATAACTTTATTATTAGCTAAAGTCTATACTCTTCGAAAGGTAAATGAAGTACTAAGTAAACACTAGAGGACTAAAAAGACTCGGGTCTGTTAAGAGGGAGCACTTACTATAGAGGATACGTAGGACGTATTAGCTTAGAAGGAAGTAGAGGAACAGGCTCGACGCGATAAGTGCTCTAAGGAGAGTAGCTAAAAGAAGAGGCAGCTGTCTAGGCGACGATATAGTATCTATAGGAAGTCTAGTTATAATACACAAACTTGTTAAGAGGCTATAGATACTTCTAGTTTATTAGATTCAGATTTAGATTAATTAATATAATATATTATAATTATTTAATTTTACTCTTTAGGTAGTAGAGTAGAGGAAAGTATGTCGCTTAGTAATATACGTCGCTTAGTAGTAAACTACATTATATTAAACGATTATAGACTTAATATAATCGAGATATTTACTATCTATTATATAGAATTTAATATATAAAGCGTTATTATACTTATATTAAACGATTATAGACTTAATATAATCGAGATACTTACTAGCTATTATATAATATATACTATAGTAGATTAGAAGTAGAAGTAGTAGAGAGATAGTAGAGTTAATCTAGTAGTATAGAAGGTAGTAAGAAAACATTTATAAATTATTTTCTAGTTAACCTTAATAACGCTTATAAATTTAAATAAGGTCTCTTCTTTATTATATATTATAATATATAAATACTATAATATCTACTAAGAAGGCTTCTCTAAGAGTACTTTTCTTAAGTTAATTAATAGACTTTTCTCTATATTATAACTATCTTTATCTCTTATATATAATTTATTACTTTATTTACTATAAATACTTCTTTATATAGAGAGTATTATAAATAATAATTATTATAGTTCTTATAGTAGAATAGAATAATAAAAATTAAGAATATCTATTTATAACTTCTCTAATATCTATCTATATAAATTATATAAATATTACTAAAATACTAGTAAAAGTAAATAATAAAAGATAATAGACGTCTATAGAAGCCTTCTCTAAACTCTAACTTATAATATAGTAAGATAAGTAATAAGTAATAGAGTAATAAAAAGAGTTAAAATTATATAATAAAAATTAAATATAAAGAGTAAAAAGTTATTTATTATATAGAAGTACTAGAACTAGTACTTATTAGCTAAGTTACTTATTAAAATTATAAAAGAAAATATTATCTAGATCTCTATTACTATCTTTATTTAGATTAAAAACTTCTCTTAAGTTACTATAAGTAGAAGATAGTAGAACCTTATAAAAAGAAAAGTTCTCTATTAAAAGTTAGTTAATAAATTATCTAGAGAGATAGAGACTATCTATAACTTTGAGTATATAAGCTTAAGTATATTTAGTATTAGATTATAGAATATACTAATTCTTAAGTTTATTTATATATATATTTACTATAAGTATTATAGTTATATCTAGAGTCTATATAGTCTTCTCTAGAGGTCTATAGAGAGTTTAATATAACGATTCTTAAACTAACTAACTAAGGTAACTAAGTATCGCTAGAGTTTATTCTTATAAAGAGGTATAATCGCGGACTAGGTGTTTACTTAGAGGTAAACTCGTTACTTAACTATAAAGCTGTTAAGGTAGTAATAATAATGTAATATTAAGTTAAGTATAAAGCTTCTATCTAATAGTAGACGTACTAGTCTTATATAGAACCTTCGTTCTCACGATACTAGCCTACTAGCCTAGTCGCCCTGTCGCTACTAGACTAGTAGACTAGTTACGCTGTCTAGTAATCCTTGTTTATATTATATAATTTATAACTAATAAAATCCTTAGATCGCTTAGCTAGTCTAACCGATCTCTAAATACTATAAGAGTATATAATAGTACTTGACCTATTAGAACGCTGCCTAGTCTTTACTAGTTATATATATATATAATTTGTAATACTATTCTCTTCTTAGTCTAGCGTGTCTCTACACTTAAGTATAACCTAAGAAATATTATTAGAGGGTTGCCGACTCTCTCTCTCTTCTACTATAACCGTCTCTCGTTCTATAAGACGTAACAATTATAAAGCTTTAGGCTATATAATTAATCTTACTAGAAAGAAGATAGCTCTATATACTTAATATAAGAATGCTAGTAAAGCTAAAGGCTACGTTTGTCCTAGAGATCTAAAACTATTCTAATATAGTTAATATTCCTCTATAAATAAATCTTATAACGTCTAGGTTATTAACTATATACTAGCTATAAGTAAGTAGAATAGCGTTAGTTTCTAAATCAAGTAACTAGACGATAAAGAGGAGAAGAGTTATACGATTATAGCTAAGGCTATATCCTATATTCGTTGTTTAAAGAAACAAAAGCGTGTACTCTATAAGCGTAGGTAGAGAATAATAGCGGCTAGTCTTAACTCTCTAGATAAGTTAGATACTACTAAAAAGAAAGAATGTAAGAAAGTAGAATTAGAGAAGGAAAGAGTCGAGGCCGAGGTTACCTCTATAGCTATAGATGCTTTTCTAGGTAATCGAACACCTGCTTATACTAATACTTTCTCTACTAACACTTCTCTAGAATTCGGTCTTAATTCTACTTTTTTCGAGGCTTATTCTACTAACCACGCGCTATAGGCAGACTTAGGTTTTGAGAATAGAACTCCTTAAGTTCTACCGAGTACTAGCTAATATTCTCTTTTAGCTTCTAAGTGTTCTCTAAATGTAGATAATCTAACTATTTAATTAAATACTTGATTTTGCCTCTAATAAGTTTATAGTTAAGAATCTTCTTAACTTTATATTTAGTATTTAGATAAACTAGCTAGATTTCTATAAGTAGAGCTAGTAGTACTTCTAGTAGTACTAGTTTAAGTAGAGATATATAGAATACTAGAAAGATGTTTATTATTTTTAGTAGAGCTAGTTTATAATTTAAAGGTCCTTTTACTTACTTAATTTTAAACGGTCTAATATATATATAGTCTAGTTTCCTACTTAGTCTCTTTATATTAATATTTTTTTACTATAAGTAGACTTTATCTCTCTCTTTTAGTATTAGCTTCTAACTACGTCGTTTATTATAGTAGTATATGTTATACTCTACTTTATATCTAAAGTTAGTATAGAACGATAATATAAGTATTATTTCTATAGTTAAGCTATTATATATAAACTAAGCTAAAGGTAACAGTTCTACTTAGTTGTTCTACTAGTAGTTTATATAGTAATAGAGATATATTTTAACTACTTAATTTATATATTCGTTCTCTCTATTAGTCTAGAGGTAGAAAGCTATCGAAAGCTTTCTTTTTACATCTAATCGCTCTATAAGAGTAGTCTAGAACCTCGAGGTAAAGAGCTTATCTCTATCTAAGAGTATTTCCTTTAATATTCTATATCTTAAGATTATATCTCTTAAGTATATAAATACTAGATATTCTACTATACTTAACTCTATATATAGTATTAGTATTATATATTTAGTAAGTCTTTCTATAATAACTAGAATTAAGTTATATTTAACTTCTATTATTAGGTTCTTAGATTTTAGTAGTTTAATAATAAAATTCTAAAAGACTAATTTCTAAGATATCTATAGAATAGAAGTAGTACCTATCTATCTATATAGTAGCTAGCGTAAAGCCTTATTCTAGATATAGGTATTATACTCCTTTATTACCTTCTTAATAATCGCTAGTAGATAATCTATAAAGTATTATTATTTTATTTACTAAGTAGTTCTTTATATTCCTTAATATCTATAAGTAGGTACTAAGTAGTACTCGCTAATAAACTACTTTATATATTCTTTTAGAACCTATAATTTCCTATTATAGTACTAGTTTCTTTCTTCGTATATATTCTAGATTACGTCTAGCTATAGATCTACTATCTATATAGCTGTAATTTAATAAACTATCGAAGCTAAGTCTTTATTAGATAGCTCTTTTAATATTACTAGCTTTATATATTCTCTAGCTTCTTCGTAGTCTAGTTTATAACTAAGAGCGTCTACTCTTAGGTTTATTATTTCTATAATATATTAGATAACTATATTATAATATAATAGAGTTTCTAACTACCTAGTAAGATACTCGCTTATAAGTTCCTTAGTAGTAGTAAAGGTTTAAAGATTAGTATAATTAGTAAGAACTATTACTTAATACTTCGTTCTCTAAAGGTAGATTTTCTAATACTCTAAAGTAAAGACTATAGTAAGTAGTTCCTTCTTAAATATAGTATAGTTCTACTATACTAGGTCTAATATTCTTAAGTAGTAGGCTATAGATATTAATTTTCCGTTTTCGTCTAGTTATAGATATATAGCATCTATTACTATACTCGATAAGTTTATTTCTATAGTACTCGATTTCTCTAGATTATAGCTATATAGGATCGGTTCCTTAGTAAAGTGTTTCTTTATTATCTAAAAGGCTATTTTTATAATCTTATTCTATATAAAAGATACTTCTTTATATATAAGGTTTATTATTAGTTTAGATATTCCTATATAGTCTACTATAAACTAATAGTAGAAGTTAGCGAATCTCTAGAAACGTTAAATGTCTTTAATATTTTTTAGTAATTTCTAGTTAATAATATCTCTAATTTTATCTAGATTGATTTCTATTCTTTCTAGAGAGATTATTTAGCCTAGGAATCTTATATAAGTTATAATAAACTTATATTTTAATAATTTAAGTTAAGAGTTTACTATAGTAAGTCTTTTTATAACTTTATATATCTAACTCTTATATTCCTCTACTTTATCTAAGTAGATTAGAATGTTATCTAGGTAGTAAATAACTATTACCTCTAGAAGACCTTCTAGAATATTATTATTCTACCTCTAGTAGATTACTAGTATAGTAGCTAATCTAAATAGTATTACTATATACTTATAGAGTCTTAATAATAATCTAAAAGTAGTTTTCTACTTATTATCTACCTTAATCCTAATTAAGATATAAGCGTTCTATTAGTCGAGTTTTATAAATATCTTAGTAGAACTAATTCTATCTAGTAGATATTATCCTTCTAGTAGTAGATAAGCGTTCTTAATTATTATATTATTTATATTCTAGTAGTCGACGTAGACTTAATCTATTAGATCGTTCTTTTTACTAACGACTAGTATATTTAATAGAATAGATAATTTAGATCTCTAAATATAACCTTTCTTTAAACCTTCGACGATATAGCTTTTAAAGTATTATAGCTTAATCTAGCTATAAGACTATATTTTCTATTTCTTAAGATTATAACTCTCTTTTAATTTAATCTTATAATTCTATAGATAATATTCTAGTAGAGCTTATAAGTTCTCTAGGTTCTTAAATAGTTCTACGAATTCTCTATACTATATAGATATTTTATTATTAGCTTTTTTACTAACCTATAGAGAACTCTCGACAAGGTGTTCTAGCGCCTTAGAAGAGGTAGCGCTAACCTCGTTCTAGCTATATAGTTAAGGCTACGATCCTTCGTAGTTATATTAGCTAAAGGTTACTATTTAAGCCTTCTAGTCGATGTTAGAATTATATTCTCTAATCTATAGTATACTAAGTATTACGTTCTAGCTTCTAATCTTAATAATATCGAATTATATATCTATATAGTATTCTTTAATAGTAAGTTTTATTAGAATTATTTAATAATAAATAACTCTATTTTAATATACTATATCTATTCTATTAACTATATCTAGATAGTATAGTTCTATCTTCTTAATAGAGACGTTTAGCTTCTTAAGTACTAATAGAGATAGAAAGTTATCTATTACTTCTAAGTTAATTATAACTAGGATTTCCTGTTCTCTAACTTTTATAGTTACTATTAACTATCTATCTTCTAATATAGTATAGATTTCGTTTTTAATAAAGTATACTATAAAACTTCGCTCTCTCTAGCTAATTTCTATCGCTTAAGAGTTATTTCTCTAAAAGTAGAGTATTACTTATTATAAATTACTTTTAGATACTCTATAAATTATTTACTATTCTATAATTCTATTATAGTTAAGTTTATCGCTAGTAAACTATTTCTCTAATTCCTAGACTAATATAAGTTTTAGATAGTAGTATTACTATATAATTATATCTTCTAATATAACTTCTAGAGCCTAGTATTCTTCTACTTATAGTTAAGTAAAAGGTTAGTCTCTTTCTCTCTATAACTTAAGAGTCGACTTAAAGATATCTTCGATAGGTTATACGTTTAGTTTTCCTTCTATAGTATCTAGGTTACTTTTAAGATTTCTAAATATAATACTTATTAGAAGGTTACTTTAAACTCGAAATCGTTCTAGTACTTCTAGATCCTATTCTCTAGTTATATAAGAGGCCTAAAAGTCTAACTTGTTTCTATTAAGGTCTATCTATTAGTTACTATATTTAAAACATTCTATAAATACCTATATTTCTCCTACTTAAGAATCGTTGTTCTAGTTGTTTTCTTTACTAGATAGGTCTAATAGCTCTAACGATAATTCTAATAGTAACTCTACTATCTCTATATTATATTATAGAGGTAGATTATATTTAGACTAAGATTATTCCTTATAGTATTATTTAAGGATAGGATTCTCCTTATCTTCTACTTATATTCTATATTCTTAAGCTTTCTACTCTTTATTAGATAGTTTAAATCTTTTAAGTAATACTATTTCCTTTCTAGTTATAGTATTTACTTAATATTTTCCTAAAGAATCAGCCTTCTTATAATAGTTACTTACTCTATAGCTAGTTAGGCTATATAAAAAACAGAGGTTCTACTCGCGACGTCGGTTTTGTTCTTTCTAGGAAAGTTCTAGCTTTCTAAAAGTCTTCTTCTAGATAGCGTTTACTTACTAATCGTTATAGCGTTCTAGACGATTCTACTTATTATATTTCTTAAATTCTAGATAGAGATTAGTTTTCTTAAATTCCTATAGATAGTTATCTAGATATATTACTTCTTTAATTATAGTAGTAATATCTTTATAATCGAGGTTTTACTATACTATCTCTTTATATAGTTTAACGTTAAGTCCTCTATAGAAGAGTTCTATAAGAGCGAGGGAATCCTACTCTGTCTTATTTCTATAGTATTAGAATTCATTTATATAATTAATTACTAATCTAGTTTAGTATAGGTTAAGTAATTTTCGTATTACTGTTTTAATAGTATTAATATTACTAGATATTCGTTATATAGCGACCTTAAATCTAAGCTAAGATCTAAATATTAATTAAGTATTAGCTATACTTTCTACTAAGGCTTTATATACGAAAAAGTCCTCTAGATATAGTTATATCTATTTAAGAGTAGTCTCTTAAAGGTAGGAGATAATAAAGATAGGTAACGCTATACTATCGCTATTAAACTTGTCTTTATTAAAATTAAAGTAGATTTCTATTTAAAGTAGAAATAACTCTAGCGCTTATTATTTACTATAGTAGGTATTAGATAGCTTAACTTGTATAGTCTCTATAGCTTCGACTCTATATAGCTCTAGTATATCTAGTATACTCTTATTATCGTCGTTGTCTAGAGTAGTCGTCTTCTAGAACGTAGTAGACGTGCTCTAGATTAGTATATTAACGATACTAGTACTAGAGCTAGTAATAGAAGCGGCCTTTAGAGGTATTATAATTCGAACTTCTAAGCTTAGATACTTAAAGTATAACGATTCTTAAACTAACTAACTAAGGTAACTAAGTATCGCTAGAGTTTATTCTTATAAAGAGGTATAATCGCGAACTAGATATTTACTTAGAGGTAAACTTATTACTTAACTATAAAGCTATTAAGGTAGTAATAATAATATAATATTAAGTTAAGTATAAAGCTTCTATCTAATAGTAGACGTACTAGTCTTATATAGAACCTTCGTTCTTATAATACTAGCCTACTAGCCTAGTCGCTCTATCGCTACTAGACTAGTAGACTAGTCGCGCTATCTAGTAATTCTTATTCGTATCACGTAATTTATAACTAATAAAATCCTTAGATCGCTTAGCTAGCCTAACCGATCTCTAAATACTATAAGAGTATATAATAGTACTTAACCTATTAGAACGCTATCTAGTCTTTACTAGTTATATATATATATAATTTATAATATTTAAGTATATATATATATAATATAGTTTACTACTAAGCGACGTATATTACTAAGTAATATACTTTCCTCTACTCTACTATCTAAAGAGTAAAATTAAATAATTATAATATATTATATTAATTTATCTAAATCTAAATCTAATAAACTAGAAGTATCTATAGCCTCTTAATAAGTTTATATATTATAACTAGACTTTCTATAGATACTATATCGTCGTCTAGATAGCTACTTCTTCTTTTATCTACTCTTCTTAGAGCGCTTATTACATTAAGCCTATTTCTCTACTTTCTTCTAAGCTAATATATTCTATATATTCTCTATAGTAAGTTCCTTCTCTTAATAGACCTAAGTCTTTTTAGCTCTCTAGCGTTTACTTAGTACTTTATTTACCTTATAAAGAGTATAGACTTCGGCTAATAATAAAGTTATCTTATAAGCTAATAGCTCTCTACTCTTAGCTAATATAGCTACTATCTAGAAAATAGAGGTTAGTAAGCTTTCTTAATAATATATAATCTAATTCTTAACTAATATCGTCTATAAAAGAGTATTAGTTAGATTATAAGAAAGAAGTCTATAAGACCTAAAGGTTAATATTAGTAGAGAGAGTCTATAATACTATATTTCGCTTATAGATTCTTAACTAGTTAATACTATATACTAATAAGCTCTAGATCTTTATATAAGGCTCTTTAGAAGTTATAAACACGATTAAAACGCGTCTTTAACTCTAGTTATTATTAAATAAATTAATATATCTAGTTCTTACTAATATATAGTACTTCTTAAGATTTAAGTAGAAGATTCGCTATATCTTTAATACTAGTTAGACAGGGTCTAAATCCTCTCGAATCTAGATTAAGTATATATTAAATAATCGTATTCTTCTCTAAGTCGTTTAATTTATAATAATTAGCTTTAATTTTAGAGTAATAGATTTAGCTAGCTATTCTATATCGAAGTATTACTTTAGAGATCTTATAGATCTTTACTATAGAGTGTTTACTTAGCTTTTTAGACGTTTAAATAGCCTTAATAGCTAGAATAATTCACGCTTCTTAGATTTAAATTTCTATAATAAATAGTTAAAAAAACACGTCTTAAAGTTTATAAGAAGTAGAGTAAGAAAAAGTATATCACTTAGTAATATACGTCGCTCGATAGTAAACTATATTATAGTATTAATAAATTTAATTAATTCTCTTATCTTATAGACTACTTTTATTCTCTAAACTAAATAGTATATTCTAAGCTTAACTTAAAAGCTATTTAGATTATTCTTTTTTTAAAATACTCTACTAAGTTAGAGCTATTACTCTAGATACTAGATCTTATAATACTAGAGCTAGTTATTATACTATATAGTTACGCGTATTAAGGCTAAAAATTATAGAGTAAAAATCTAGAGTAAAAAGCTTAATTTTAAGCTATATAGTATACTAATAGTATATAGTAATATAGATAATATTAGCTTTATATACTATTAAATTAAATCGTACTATAGAAAAATACTAATAGTATATTATAGAGAATAGATAGAACGTAATTAAAATACTATAACTCTACTATATTACTATACTATTAGTACGTGTATACTACTAATAACGCTGAACGCTAGCGAGCGATAACGAAGGTAAGAGAAGTTAGAAACTTTATTCGAACAGGGTTTCCGAGGTTAGCCTCTAGTATTAAATGCTTTACAAGTGCTTCCTCCTCTAGAGGATTAAGATACAGTTAGCCTCGGGCCTTGTCTTCGATCGAAGGTCGCCCGAGTACACGATGATTTAGAGTAGAGATAGGAATATTACTTCGTTTCGATATAGCATCGTATATTCGAGGCTCTTCTAGTAGATCCCTTTCTATAAGAGCTTAACTAGCACGATCGCTTATAATGACCTATTTCGAATAATAGATAGAAGAGGGAAATGTAGTAAAGGGTAGATGCGAAGAGTTCTACTAGCTAACTAAAATATTCACGTGATACTCTATTAAAACTTCTAGAAGAACTTTTTATTATTTACTAAAATTTTATAATTTATCGATATAACGTACGAAAGAGGGTTTCAAGTAGATCTCGCGCACTCTATAAAGGCGGTGAAGGCGATAGAAGCGTATCGAAACGTCGCTACTCTATATAATCTTAAAGCTATTTCTACTAAATTTATAGACATCTATAATATATATAATACCTTAGACCTATAATACTCTAAGACGTATCCGATATAAGACTCTTATTAATATAGGCTATTCTCAACGATATATAGCTAAAGTTTTAGAAGTCTCTAAATCTATAGCTCGATATTAGCTTAAACGTCTAGACTATCTTATAAAACCATCTAGTATAAAACCTATTATTTTAGACTATAAGATATAAGAAATTATCTATTAGTTTACTAGCTACTACAACCGGCGAGTATATACTTTAAAAGATATATAGAAAGAGTTTAATTTAGAATGCTATAATAATATACTTCTTACTACATTCGAGCGTTACGATTACTATTACTACTCTTCTAATTATAAGCTATTTATATTAAAGAAAAACTAGCTTAAACGATAGACCTTCTCAATTGCTAACTGGGATAGGCCAGCTAGCTATTAGAGAAAGGGCATTTACACAGACGAGACAATTACTCGGACAGATATTCTAAGGCGCCGACGTCTCTTACGAGCCCGGGGGGAGAATGTCACGAATCACGTGCACACGTGACTAGTGAAGACCAGGCGGCGCCCTGATAGGTTAAGCACTATCATATACTCTTATAGCATTAGACAGGTCGCTTGGGTTAGCCAAGCGATCCAAGGATTTCACGTAGTTGTAATCACGTGATGGATCCCAGAGGATCCCTCAGGGATCCAAAAGGGTCCAGGGATCTAGAGTGGATCCAGGAGCAGGAAGGTTCTATATAGTACTGGCACGTCTGCCATTAGATAGGAGCTTCGTGCTCAACTCAATATTACATTGTTATCACTACCTTGACAGCTTTGTAGTTAAGTGACGAGTTTACCTCCGAGTAAACAACCAGTCCGCGATTGATCCTCTTTGCAAGCAACAAACCCCAGCGATACTCAGTTACCTTAGTTAGTTTGAGAATCGTCACAGAGAGGAGAAGGCTAGACTGTATTCAGTTTACTTTTCATTCAGGACATAAGTTAGTTATGGCTTGGGCTGCGATTAGGTGGAACTATAAGTCTCCTCTCTATTTTGTTTCTTACAAAGGAGAAGGGAAGGGGTTTACACAACAGAAATACGCTGAGCAGATTCTTAGAGGGCCGATGAAAGAGATATTTAAGCAACCAGGAGACTTCTTTTGCGTTGAGGATAATAGTAGGGTACATAGGAAGTCCGACACAAAGCGGAACCACGGTCTTTATAATGCTGTACGCTTGGAATGTCATATTCACTCAATTGAATGGCCTCCTTGCTCTCCGGATCTTAATCCAATTGAGAACGTATAGAGGTTCTTGAAACAGAGGCTACGTAATAGGAAACCACATGGAGGATAGACGCTATCTGATTTGAAAGGGGCATTACTTGATATCTGGGAGAATGAGATCTCAATAGACCTTATTAATAGGTATATTGATACAATTCCAGAGCGTCTTGAAAAGGTTAGATTAAGGAAAGGAGGCCCTTCGGGCTAGTAAATGTATATAAAGCGGCAATAGATTCTATTACCAGATTAGGCCATAGAATATGGCAGAAAACATGGGGTGCGCGAGACCCACTTGAAACCCCCTTTCGTACAGTCGAATGTGCAGGAATACTGTCATAAGACAAAACATAGGTACCTCAGAATTAGGTAACTTAGCTCTCATCATATCAACACATTAAGTTCTTTAGTATTTTCACGTCAATTATGCCAGTGTGCTTCTCCCAAACACTTCTAGCCCGCTTACTCTGAAAAAAACGTTTGTATTGTTGCCACACGCACGCTTTGCGACGAGCCTCTTTTCATAGTATAATAGGGACCCTAGACTCACAGCACCACCATCGGGCCCTTTTCGCCTTACGTCCTTATAGAATGTTTAGATGTAGCAATTCAAATCTCATCACAATACTGAAGAGCAATTGTCGGCCTGGTAGCGGCCAGGGAATCTTGTAACATACGGCGTCGCCACTTGAGTCAGTACTTCCAATCAAGCGATCAAGGATCCCCGATCACGTAATATCAATAGTAGAGACTATTTACAGCAAATACGTCGTATTTTACCTTACAAAATAAAGCCTGTAGCTGCATAAAGCAACAAACGAAATCGATTTCCGGCTTTGCAAACACTTTAATGTTAAGGAATAACTTAAGCGCACAAGTATAGATGAAGTCTTATCTGTAAATAACCCCGATAAGGCAGTAAGGCGAAAATAGAAGGCGGCAGCCGTCTACTGACATAACACCAGCGCGCAGAAAAATAATTCTGTGGTAAAGTTCCTTGTAATTGGATGCCAATCGCCTCCCGTACTATTGCTGCCAAGCTGAGTGTGGTGTGAAGCAACATGAACAACACCAGCTTCAAACCTACATTTTCTTCCCCTCTACCGGTAGCAGCTCGACTCACCACGACCAAACCGATATTTACACAATGTCACCACCAGGGCAAAGACCAACGTACTTTCTTCCACCCAACTTTCTCAACCCACCCGGGCCTGCTGGGCCAATCCGGCTTGGACAGCTGATATCTGATCCGGGAGCCCCCACCGCTCCCATCACTCGGTCGGGACCTCTCGATCCCAAGGACTTTGAACTTGAAGTCTATTCCATGCCGCTAAAGACATTTCGGCACAAAAACCAGTCACAATCATCATCTGAAGGCAGCCTCTTCGTTCGTGCAGTCCAAGGCATCGTCGCGAAACTGAGCTTGAAGATAAGCCACGAAGCACATCAGAACGCCCTAGAACAAATCGAACATCTGGCCGCCGAGTTTATTGAACTCGGCGAGGAGGACGATTACGTGGAGAAGAGCCTAGCTCAGAAGCATATCCAGGATTTCGTCAGAAGGGGGCTGTTTAAGAAGCGTATCTTTATGGTGACGGGTGTTCTGGTTGCCTATCCCGCAGAAGGAGACTCTATCTCCGTCGAGAAGGGCTCGGAAAAGACGGTCGAAGGGGAGGGGGACATTTCAGCTGCGGGTGCGGGATGTCTAGTCGAGACAGGTGGGAATTTCAAAACTTCCGCTTCAACCAAGCAGTCGCTTTCGTTCCTACCCGAGAAACCCTTCATATACGCATATAGATTGCGAGAATGCCTTTACGGTGGTCGTAGTAAGGAAACTACGAAGGGAGCGTTGCTGAGCCGGGACGCAGCAGCAGGCCCTGAGCTAGAGACGTTGGAGTTCGATTTTCAAGGTGTCGCACCCCAAGACGTTACATTAGAAGATATGGGATCTGCCGGGACTGAGTATATACTGTTGCAAGCAACTGACGAACTTGACGACACTGAGTGTGGCCTTGTTATTCCAAAGATTACATAATTATTGTGCTGGATACATAATATCCCTAGCGTTTCTCGTTTCCTACTCCAATACTGTTTATTTTCATTATTATGCCACTTTCCTATTTTCATGATCAGACCACTTATTCATTAACATTCACTCCTTATATATAGCACTAGCTAGATAACCTACACAAATCAATCAATTCTCCATGACCTTCAGTACCCAATACCGTCTTAACCCAACAATAATGCTCTGCTTATATCCTGCAAAAAGCAATCAATGACTCAAAGTGTATCTAAGATGCCTGTTATAGTAGAACAGATCCTGACATGTCTTTGATCTGTCTTTTCGTCAAATAACTTTGCAGGAGTAATACAATGGAAACTCTCGTTCACAATTGACATTGCATAAAGAACCTTTCTCATCTGATCAGAATGATTGAGCCTTTTTTGGTCTACAACTGTCTCGGTTTTCTTCGCGGGCTGCCTAACATACTCAAGAATGAGTGCAGCCACGCCGACAGCAATTGGTGTTGCAATTGATGATCCACTTTGTACAGAAGTGGTCCCCGCACCGTCACTAGAGGGCCACGCTGCAGTGACATTTTCGCCAAGTATGCTGAGAGTTCGATCGGCTATAGCGGGGGGGTTGAACTTTGACGGCTTGTTAAATGCATTTGTAGAGTTTATGCATATAACCTGTCGTAAAGATGCAGGGAAAAGGGTTGGATTCCGCGGGTTTGCGCCCGAATTTCCGCCCGCAGCAAAAATAATAACTCCTTGGTGGAAAGCATTCCTTATAGCAGCTTTGATCTCTACCACTTCCTCGGAGTATCCCCAAGAGATAGAAATGATGTCGACCTTCCAAACCGAAGCTGCATAATCGATTGCCTATTCAGGGCCACCAAGTAAGCATCATTATACACCACTGATAAGAGTGGAAACCTACTTTAGCAATCAATCCGCTGTTATCACCTAGCTCTTTTTGAGCACCTGTGCGAAAAACTTTAGCAACATATATCTCAGCGTTTGGAGCCACTTTCAAGAATGAATGTGCAACGTGAGTACCGTGCCCATCTTCGTCCTCGTCAGCCGGCTGGTCTGGTAACCAGCTCTGGCATTGTATTTGCCCGTTTTCTTGGAACTCCTTCAGAAGTGGGTGAAACCCGTCGATTCCAGTATCTATTATAGCAACTCTGGCCCGATTACGCCCATTCTTGTAACGCTCGTAGGCAACTGGGTGGACATCCATTGATAGACTCTCGAACCATTTTTCCGCCTCACGGCTATATCAATCATCAGTGGAGTTGATTAAATCGAGACAATAGTGGGAAACTCACCTATCAGTAGTCAATTTATCTGTGGCTTTAGTAGTGTTGAAGATGGAAGCAGCCGTTGATTCAGAGTTTACGCTAGGATTACCGAACGAGATGGTGCCATAATTTTGGATTCCGGCAACCACGTTGCCGCCGTGGATCGGCCCGTTAAAGTTCATAGCGCGGAGTGGGCGGGCCACATGTGCGTTAAAGTATTTGCGATCGTTGAGCGGAGTGAGTGGAGTTTGTGTCGTAGATCTTATACTGCGGGTTGTGGATGTAGATAATCAGCCCAGCGTGTCTAAACATGTCTAGGTGTAGCAGCGGGAGCCTCGGCTGCGGAATGTAAGCGCCGGCGTATGCGCGATATCGCCTTCACCACGCCGGGATACCTACTGCTTCTCTTACTCAGTTTTCTTCGTATTCTACCATCGATACTCTTTGCACCGGTGCTGACAATTGTAGAGGCTTATCGTTCTACAAAATTTTATCGCAAGAGGGTTACTGACACGGGGTTAGAGCAGCTAGGGTTGAATCACGTGTCGTATCACGTGTATCACCGAAGGTGCGTGCTGCGGGAATCTTGTATATAAGCTTCTATTCCTCTAGAACTCTCTTCTTTCCTTACTTTGTTGTTCGCTCAATATAGCAGTTTCTGGTTTGACTCCGTATTCATTACAGCAAGTAGTGGTTCCACGCGGTTACAGGTGTAGCTGCGTAGTAGAGATTAGGGGGACACATCCGCGTACAAGCCAACGATAGAGGCTTACATTCTGCAGCTGAGAATCCAGCCTCACGCTGCCACACCTAGATATTTAAACACACGCTAGGCAATAGCTAACATCTACATCCACAACCCGCAGTATAAGATCTGCGACACAAACTCCACTTACTCCGCTCAACGATCGCAAATACGTGAACGCACATGTGGCCCGCCCCACTCCGCGCTATGAACTTTAACAAGTCGATCGATGGTGGCAACGTGGTTGCCGGACTCCATAATTCCGGCACTGCGAACTTCCACTTCCACGGTACTCCTAGCGCAAACTCTGAATCAACGACTGTCCCCAGCTTGCCAACCAAGCATATACCCACACACTACCTCCCCTCCAGAAATCCACGATTTATCGGCCGAGGCGACAAACTCCACGAACTACAGCAGAAGCTGCTTGTTAAGCAAGAATGCCAGAAGATAGCAGTTGTCGGGCTTGGTGGGATTGGCAAAACGCAGATTGTGCTCGAGTTTGCACAGTGGGTGAAGCGGAAGAAAAAAGAATACTCAGTATTTTGGGTGTCTGCTGTTAGCTTAGAGAGCTTTGAACAAGCGTGTACAGAGATTGTGCGAAGATTACGAATACCGCGGCCAGCAGACGACAGGACAGACATGAAAGAGCTTGTGAGACAGTATCTTAGTAATCCTATAGCCGGGAAGTGGCTACTAGTGGTGGACAATGCAGATGATATGCAGGTGCTGTATGGGGATGGCTCGTCAAATGGAGTAGTTGATTTCTTGCCAGAGAGCGATGATGGACTGATACTGTTTACTAGCCGCCGGCAAGAGGCGGGAGAGTCACTTGTCGGTCGTGACGTGATCGAGGTGGGTAAAATGAGCGAGGATGAGGCGGTTGAATTCCTGAGTGCCTCTCTCCGGAAAGAATCGCTGGATAGCAGCGCGACCAAGCAGCTTGTTTCTGAGCTAGAACATCTACCACTAGCCATTGCTCAGGCGGTAGCGTACATCAGCACGAACAAGATCACTATTCCGACCTACCTAGACCTTATTCGAAGCACGGATGATGCAGACCTCATCGCTGTGATGAGTCGGGAGTTCCGTGATATAACGCGAAAGCAGGCATCGAATGCTGTGGCTACTACATGGGTGGTATCTTTCAATCAGATCCTAAATGAGGACACAGATGCGGCGGATCTACTAAAGTTCATGTCGTGTATTGAGTGGAAAGGTATTCCACTCTCGATACTGCCGACCATACAGCCGAGAGCGCGAATGGTCGAAGCCATCGGCATGATATGCTCATATTCATTCCTAAGTAAGCGCGAGGATAGAGAGGTTTACGATATGCACCGACTAGTACACTTGGCAATGCGTATATGGCTCCAGCGTAATGGAACCGCGAACTATGCGCAAATGAAGGCTGTGCAACATATAACAGATGTGTTTCCAAGTAATGACCACGAAAACCGTATGTTGTGGAGGGAATATCTTCCGCATGCCTCACGAATGTCAGCTGGTGTACAAGCGGATAGTGCTAAAGAGAGGAGCAAGCTAGATCTAAAGGTTGGGCGGTGCCTACAAGTTGATGGTAGGGTGCAAGAGGCATGTACATGGTTGGAGAAATCGTATCAGTGGAGGAAGAGACACCTTAAACATGATCACCGAGACAGGTTGTTTTCACAGCACGTCCTCGCGGGCGCGTACCAGGCGGATGGACAGGTAAAGGAGGCCATCGTCTTGCTAGAACAGGTCGTTAAGATCGAAGAGACGACGCTTGCGGAGACTCACCCTGATCGGCTCGCATCGCAGCACGTCCTCGCGGGCGCGTACCAGGCGGATGGACAGGTAAAGGAGGCCATCGTCTTGCTAGAACAGGTCGTTAAGATCCAAGAGATGACGCTTGCGGAGACTCACCCTGATCGGCTCGCATCGCAGCACGCTCTCGCGCGTGCGTACCAGGCGGATGGACAGGTAAAGGAGGCCATCGTCTTGCTAGAACAGGTCGTTAAGATCAAAGAGACGACGCTTGCGGAGACTCACCCTTCACGGCTCGCATCGCAGCACGCTCTCGCGCGTGCGTACCAGGCGGATGGGCAGGAGGAGAAAGCTTTTGTGCTACTCAGAGCATAAAACCCCCACCTCACCAGCCAGCCTGTAACGTAGCTCAGTTTTTATATTTTTAAAGTAGCGTTTTTGCGCCTATAAATGGAATTTGTTATGCTAGTTCTATATATATCCCCACATTTTAATCTACTGCTTTCCCTATCATCTACCCCTATATTAATCTACTATATAATCTACTATCTTAATCTACTATATAATCTACTATCTTAATCAGTTATATAATCACTAGTATAATCACTTGTTTTATATTACTTGTTCTATATTCTCGGTTCGTATTACTTAATATATATCACTTATATAAAGCGCTACTATAGCGTAATACACTCATTTAATAGTATTCACTCCTTATATATAGACCTAGCTAGACTACCTACTATAATGATATATACTTATAGCGATACGTATTATAAAGAAATAGATTAACTATAGAGAGAGAAGAGTTCCAAGGAACGAAGCTATTTAACAAACGACACCTGTGCTAGTGCTATCACATGACCTAATTTCCTATATTTACTCTGTTTATTAAAAATGTCATACCTATATAAATGAATATATTAGTATGAAAAGAGAGGTAGTAGGTATTTTGTATTATATTATATAAAGTCGATAATCTATCAAGTATACTGTCACGAACCACGTGCTGACACGTGATAAGTGAAGACCAGGCGGCGTCCTGACAGGTTAGAACACTATTTGTATATAAACCCTTGGTAAAGCACTAGTACGGCATTAAGCCATTAGTGCAGGATCTCATTATGTTAGTACGGATCACGTGATGGAGTCCTCACGTGATGGAGTCCTTGGGGGCCATTGGAGTCCTCAATATTTT
>LKTO01000407.1:0-46922 GCA_001399465.1 Hymenoscyphus scutula | reverse complement strand
GGAGGGGAGTACGACGCCTACGAAGTGAGTGATGTGAGAGATGGGATTTATGGGTGGGTGGGCATTAAGTTAAAGAAAGAGAAAGGGGTCCATGGGAGAGGGTAGATGTTTGGGTGGTGAGGTGGTTGAGGTGGAGGGCGTTCTTTTCTTTTGTTTTGGGAATTCATGTTATTTTTTCTTGTGTTTATGAGATAGGATGGAATTATATATACCCCCCCTTTTTTATTCTGGATTAGGTTGGTTTTGTTGTTCTTGTTGTAGTGTTTCTATTGATTTACTGTTGTCTGTTGGTCGGGTGATGTTAAGCGAGATGAAACGAGAAAAGGCGAGACGAGATGAGATTCTGGGTCTTGAATTACGCCATTGATACTTGGAAAATCGCTTAAATTATCAAAAAGGGGGTATTTCGATAGATATTAGGGCTCTCTCACTTTTTACCCGGTCGGAGATGGGAGTTTGGGGGGGTTGGGGTTTTGATGTTGGGTTTTCCGGGGAAGGGGAGGGCGGGGGTGGTTCTTGGATTTTTGTGTCCTTGTCGGTTTGTATAGTTGAAAAGAATGTTGGGATAAGAATGGCTCAGCAAGGGTGGGGTTTTGTGTTGTACGCAGTAATGGAGAGAGGAAGTGAGTGTATTACCTCTGACGGGATAGATTTTAAGGGTTTGATATGTGGTTTTGCCCATAATTTGTGTTATATTTAGTATAAATAAACTTTGTATGCCTCAAGCTGTGAGGTTTTGGTTGATGGTCTTTATTGTTTATATTATAGAATCCTTTCGTTGCGACGTTACTTGGTGGGTGTAATTTCATAGATTTACTTATGATTTTCTTTTTATTCTTTTTGGATGGAATGGAATATTAAGCAGTGGTTTTGTAATAGTAGTACGACTGTCTTTAAGATTTCGATCTAAGAGGGTATACACGAGACTTTTTGGTGTGGGTTTTTCCCTCGGGATGGTTGTAGTGTCGCAAGAGATGATTATAAGAACTTTAGGATGCCTATGTTATAGAGAATACTTTAGGAAGTACTTTCTGACGATTTGATTTTGAGAGTTGAAGTTAGGAAAGAGGACCGTGGGGTCTTTTGGTAAGTTTTTGTTCTGTACTTTTTGGAGCGAGGATAGACTAGAATGGTAATGGTATGTATAATGAGGTGTATTCTGGCGGAGAAGAGCAAGGGGAGCTCGGGTATGACGATAGAGTGCTTAGAGGAGTGATGGGGAGGTACTTGTGGTTACTTCGTTGGAAGTTGAGTATTTGGTGCCTGTGTTGGTTTAACGTACGATGGGTAACTCTGCAAAGGGCATTGTAGGCTTATCCACTGTAATCGAGGCCTTGGGGAGAAGTTTTCCCCTGTAGGAGCAAGAATTATTGGGCGCGTACAGCCCCCCCTGGATATCCACTTTACAGGCATGAGATATTGGGGACCTTCCACTGGTTTACAGAGGACATTCCCTGAAGGGAGACCAGTGGGGCGATGCAACCATGCCCCGGGGCTTGTTGGAAGGTACCCGAACCTTGGGGGGGTGTAAGCCTGGATCGCCCCAACGCAAGACCTTTGCAGTAGGGACGGTATTTCGTGAATCATGAACCCATTTTTTACGTCAATGATCCTTTCATGACTACAGTTTCTGGGAAACTCACATACTATAAGAAATTTCGATATTTTCTTTTTCTCGGGATACGCAATAACATTCATCTATCTCCATGCTCCATTTCAAACATCACGAAATTGTTTACCATTTTCTCTTCTAGAAGCGAACCTACCCCTACCGTACTTTCAAAAACAATGTCCCATACTACTGTGACCCCAGAAAACTCTTCGAAGACTCTTTCACAACCCTCCCAGTATGAGAGACAACGACCATCAAAATACGAAACTGTCAAGGTGAGCGAAAGTGGTTTACCAACATGTCATCTAATCGGCAAGATAATGTTATGGTGTGGTTTCGAGTTAATTATCGAGACGATAGTGAATGAAAGTGATGTGTACTACCGGGGAAATGCATATACGTGTCTTTTGCTGGGGTGTAGTCTTTTTCAGGTGGGGGTTGCTCTTTTAATTTCGAGTCGTGGTCATTTCCATGATTCAAGGTGGATTTGGTCTCTGGCTCCACGCGCGATCGAGAGAGATGTAGAAGGAAAGGGCGGGGGAAAGGGGGATATTTCTGGGGAATGTCGTGCAATTGTGCTGATGATGGTTTGTGGTGGTTTCGCCTATTCTCTTGTAGCATTGGGAATGCTTGCGGTGGGAGTACGCGGTGGTGATGATCTTGTGACTGCTATGTTTGTCATGACGACAGGGCTTGTTTATTTATGGGTGTTATTATGGAAGGAATCTTGTGAGTTTCTGAATTGATGTGGGGAATTTATGGATGCTAATTCTCTTGCGCGTTTAAAAAGGAGGTTTTATACATACAGTTGAAGGTGGTTGAATTTTGTATTTGGGTACAAAACTTGCCTTGGCTAGGTGATAGAATAGAGCATTAGAACTAAAATGCTTGAAGTTATTTCTTTCATCCATTTTGGAAAGACTTAATGTCCAGTATCACTAAGACAAGCAGAACCATAAAATTCGACAGGTTCATGAGGGGTGGCCACAGCAAATTCAGCCCCCCCAAACAAAAGATGTCCTTCTTCTCTTGAGATAATTGGGGTTGGTGCAATGAGAGCAAGGACTACGGAACGGACTTTAGGACTAACAGATCTGTCAAATCTTCAATGGTGTTTTGTTACTGTTTCTTGGAAACATTTCCAGTGTCTAGGAACCAATACAATATTGAGGCTGTATAGCTTCGGATGACATGGCTTAGCCTCTCACTGCCACCACAAACCTCTAGCTGCAGCATTCACACCACAACAAAAGACCAGTACTGCTGCAACTTTCATCGACAAATCTTTTCTTCTAAATCCCTCTGAGTCTTACAGTGAATATTTGACGTGGAAAAAGCGACGCACGCCTGGAAGACCTGGAAGGAGGGAAAGCTGAATTTTGTGTATAAGGCTGGCTCAAGGAAGACGCCCCACAGCAATGAATTATGAGCCTTTGTTGCCTTCAAGGAATGAAATTCGACTCCTGACATTACTTCCTGACATTGATAGCACTGCAGAGGTGCAATGCACTCTTAGGAAGGTTTCCTTCAATGATAATCCTTACTACAAAGCGCTGTCTTACTGTTGGGGGGACGAGTTCGACAAACATGATATTATCGTCAATGGAGTGAAATTCAGTGCAAGTATCTTCCACTTGTTTTTTCGCTCTTTCTGACGTTATTAGGTCACACGCAACCTGTGGATGGCACTGGCACAGTTACGCCATCATACGCAAACGACAGACTTCTGGGTTGATGCGTTGTGTATTCATCAAGAAAATGTTGAGGAGCGCAATCTTCAAGTTTTCCGTATGCCGGCCATATATCGGCAAGCTGAACAGGTCGTGGCTTGGCTTGGGTCTGCACCTGAGCAAGGTGTGAACCCCCTTGAAGAGATTCTTGAACTAGCAGAAGGGCAACATATAGAGTCACTCCCAACGGCAATAAACTATCAGGAGAGCCCCGAGTTTCGAGATCCGGGAAATACTGGTACCAACGATGGCTATGCACTCAGTAACCTCAGTATTCGATCTAATGCGTCCGTGGAATCTCTTGCTATCCCAAAAGAATTCGGATGGCTGTCGCGATTTGATGTCATCTTTTCGCAGCCATATTGGACGAGGATATGGATGGTTCAGGAGCTTGCCGTTGCCTCGAAAATTCAAGTGGCGTATGGGAGTAAATCTGTCGAATGGGAAACCTTATCCGAAGTGGTGGAATCAGCTGCCCAGAGGTTTTCAGAAGTCAATGAGGTTACTTTAACTCAGAACCATCATCACCGGCATATTGCTGGTTATTCGGGATTCCGAACTTTTCGATGCTTTCGATCACTCGCCAAAGAACGCCAACCTCTTCCACTCGTTGAAGCTGTGTACAAAACCTCAACATTTATGTCGAAAGATTTTCACGACAAGATATACGCCTTGTTGGGAATAACATATGACGCATCCAAGTTTGTGCTTTCACCAAATTATATAGTGCCACGGGATGAGTTTCTCCCACGTATGATCAAATCTTACATTCGAAACTCGGGGAATCTGGACCTTATTTGTATCCGAGGGCGAAATCGTGCAGTTGGTTGTTCACTTCCAACCTGGTGTCCAGATTTGCTGAACTCCTTTGATTCTACCGCTCAATTCGAATCCGACTACGTTTTTAAGAGAGTTACCGGTCAGCAGTTCAAGGCGGCAAGCAGTTATAGCCATCAATTTTGTCGTGATGATGATGAATTTATACTATCAGCCCAGGGCATGTTTCTAGACACCATTGAAGGACTTGGTACTGAATATGGGCGAAATGTGGAATATACTACGGACGAGAATGATCAGCAGCTTCAACAGCCAACTTGCGTTTGTGAAAAACCTAGACAAGCTACCATATACGAACTTGCAATGGCCGTGGAATACGGATCTCAATTCGAAATTAGGAGCTACGAAAATTCAAATTGCGCCAAGTCAGGGTGGTTCCTTCAAATTTCTTACACCTTAGCTGAGCTTTCTGGGATTTACTTTGATGCTCCTTTCAAGGCACTCCGAACCCTTTCTCTATTCCAAAAACAAACTGAGCGTCCACATTGGTTATCATGGGGATTCATTCAGGTACCATGGGGTCACTTTATCGAGGCATCGGAGGGTTATAGTGGTTACAGAACGTTTGATACTCCAGAGTTGTCAGGCTGGCTAAACGAAAATGAAAATTTTATGATCCACCACTCACCATTTAGAAGATGGGCCAACTTCCGATATACCTGGCTGTACGAAATTCTCTTATTTTATGCCTTGACCGCGGTCTTCTTGGTTTTGTTTTTATTCATCGAGAGGAATTATTTTCGCATGGAAGCAGCCAAAACATTGGTTTTTGTAGGTCTTGGTCCTGGTTTAATGGGCACTGCACTTGTCATGTACTTTATAAACAACCGGAGGTCAGTTGGGCGAGCTAGGCAATTTGCAAGACTGAGAGGAATTGCGGCAGGTTTGGGGGCTTCTCATATGAGGCTAGCAATTACGCGAGGAGGAAGAGTTGGTCTTGGGCATGCTCAGTCTCGCGTCGGAGACACAATTTTCATACTAAAAGGCTGCACGGTGCCCCTTATTCTCAGGAAGTTCGGAGATGGTTTCAAAGTAGTGGGTCTATGTTATTTTGCGGGCGAAATGTTTGGCGAGCATTTGCATCCTGAGCGATGGGAAACTATTCGACTTCACTAGATATATTCAATTACAGAATGGAGGCCTTTCGACATTCATCTCTACTATCGCCTTTATATGGTGATTCTTGGATCTCTTCCTTCGTCTCATAGGTTTATCATAAATCGCACAATAAAGTTCAAGGGTTTTAGCATGGAAAATCACTGTACTTGCGGGCGAACTTATGCTTTGTGGGCACACTATGGAGTTCGGTCGAATTAGCTCCTTCTGGGTTTCTTGATAAGGTACTCCAGTCAAAACAGGATTAGTACACGGAAAGCACACAAGTGGCTTCCAAATCTAGTTGTTCTGTTCTGACAGTCAACGATCCGCTTTCCTTTAGCTTTCGCTTATGAGAATGATAGAATCCCACGCCTGGTGGACTACCACCCAGAGATGAGTTGAGAGCAACTATCTCCCACCATAGAACAATTCAGTCTCACGAAATCATCAACCGGCGGGGCAGAAACGCAAGACTTCTAATGGCATGAAACCCCCTCGTCTTGCTGTTTTTGTAACCCCCGTTTTTGCTGTCCTAGAAAGAATTAATCTTTCTTCCAGATAGTGTTGGTGCAACTTGAGGAAGGGATGAGTTTTCATATATGCTTTACGCTTTCCTATAGCCCTTGTAATGGGGATAAACGATGAAAATATCGTCTTGTTGTTGTTACTAAGCTCGCACTGAGTACTCCTTTCTCGTTTCGCTTGAACATTGGACTTATACCACCAATTGTAAACTCAGTCAGAGTAGGCAGACATGCTATCACGATATTGCTGCCACGCTCCGTTGCCAAAATCCACTTCCTTTTCACCTCACGTCTAATCTCCCTGCCCTGTCGACCACCAGGACCGCCTTCACAATTTCTACCGCCTTCAAAACCCAGACCGAGTTTCCAGATAGTACCAAGATCGAGATGGGTTAGATTCTGAAGGCCAGCAACGACATCTAGAATTCTCTACCATGAATCAGTAAGAGATTCGCGGTTATTTTGGTTCGAAAAACAACGCACCCTGAGTACACCATGTGTTTCGAGAGTACTATCAAGTTTTACTCTCCTCCTATGACACCGAGCTCCCATACTCTCCAAGGCACCTTCAGTCCCCAAACTCTCAAGTTGAGGCATTGATCTAACGATTTCTCCACCTTGTTAGACACTGCAGCTTACGTCTTTGGGGAAGGAACATACCGAAAATGTGCGCTGTAGTCCAACCTCTGGGTGCAAACATAACGAAACGCTTCACTCTGGGAGTCCAGATTGCTGCCTGAATGAGAGCTAGTTCCCATCCATCCTCGCCGTCCACCTCTCCACCATGCCAACTAAATCGACCGCCGTTTTGTAATGTCTCCAAATTAGGACACATTGGTATAATATAATGACCCCAAGCCGAGGGAAGAAGTTCCTTGTCTGATGGCAGTACGTGTCCTCGTTCTTCCAATGCTCTTCCGAATAAACGTGTGTATTTTTTCGGAGTTATCCAACTGAGCTTCTCCAGATTTCCCATTAAATTCAACACATCACCAAAGAGGTTCAAAAGCTCTTCCGGAGGTTGAGGGCGGGAGGGATCAACACCAAAGTAAATGTCAACATGGAAGATTTTAACTTTTTCAAGTATTCGAGGACACCTCATCTCTTCAAGTCGACTAAGATTTTCATCAATCCAGGGTTGGTCTGAGCAGAAAATAAACCGAGGAAGCATACAGCCATTAGCAAATGAGGCCTCCATAATGCTTCGCGGCTTCGATGGTGGCAAACAACGAAGAAAGGAAAATTGAAATTCCCCTCAATTGCGGTGGGTCATATAATGTTGGCAATTAAGCGAATATTCGTTCCATTCGCTAGATGCAGCTATGTACGTAAGATGACGATATGTGTGCAACCAAATGCCTAAGTGCTGGTGTACCTAGATGATGAGTATATGGTGAAGTCAATGTGTTGGTGGATGTGAAGAATCAATCGGTGACAAGAGGAGCAATCAAGTCCCACGAATATTCATGAACACATTCTCATCCTAGAGAAACAAAGCTGATTTGGCGCAGCAGAATTTTTTTTGTTCAACTAAAGCGAAAAAGAAGTCCAACAACCTCTCTTGTTAAAAAGCTGTTCTGGTGCGACGATTCATCAGCAAGACTTCTAGTATCGGGCTGGTGTTGAGGAGAAGAACGTAAGAAGCCTGTTGCCTCCGAGAGCTTCTTAAAGACAGGGTGATTTTAGAGGATCCATGGAAATCTTTCTTCAACGTTAAATTGAGGTACAGTCGAGCTCCGAGAAGGGTTAACGGGGAAACTTGAAAGCGGCTGTTGAGCAATCCAGGCCTAGATTTGTGCGTCAGAATGATCGTGGGGAAGGCGAAGGCAAAGGCGAAGTCAATTGACCATGCGATCGCAATCTGGGCGAATGAATTGATTTTGAAACATTAAAGCTTTGATGCATGAATCTTGAATCTTGAATTCTTGCGTTCGTTTGTAGGGGCAGGGGTCGCTTCCTAGTATTGTGACCAGTATAAGTAAATTGTGTTGTAAACACGGTTTTGTTGACGGGGAGTATTTCTCAAACTTGGTATTAGACTCGGGCATTTCTGGGATTTATTCAGTTCTGACTTTTGGTACGACTTTTGGTGCTTTTGGGATGCCGTACCTGGCATCTGTAAGTTATATGCGAAAGGGTTTAAAACAATTTCCTAAGCAGAATGAAGAAATCGGTGTCATGTAACCAGTTTTACTCTCAATTCTTTAGAGCGTGTTTGGCTCGCTTTTTTGTTTCTGAATCTACTACCAAAAAGTAAATAGATATCTATTCGATTTAATTACGAATCGAATAGAGCTATTAATTCTAAAAGTCGTTTAGCTTAATTGCCTCTATTTAGTGAATAGAAGAACAAATAGATCCTTAGTACTTCTATTCCGAATCTACTATAGTAAATCCTGTCTATTTAGAATAGGTTCTTAAGGTTGTTTTCGGAATAGAAGCCTCTATTCGATTTAACATATACTCTCTATAATACAACCACTAATATACCTCCCTTGCCCCTTAATACAGTATACTTAATTATAGTAAGACCTGTAATTTTAAATCCAAGAGGAGCTCCATTTATAGGCGCGATAGTAGTAGTATTAGTAACGTTATACTTTAAGAGGTACTTTGTAAAGCACCGTTAGTACACTTTAAAGCTTCGCGGAGCGGAATAGGTAGAGGAGATACTTAAGGAGTATCTAAAATAATTGTCTAATAATATAGGTATCTTGTAGAAGGGATTCTAGTATCTAGAAGTATTATTAGTATAGAAATCTAACCTTTAAGTAACATAGTATATAGGTATAGTAGAACAGCTTACTATCTTCCTAGATACTATAATCACTAACCTCTCTATAAGGAAGCTAGTAGAGAGGAATAGAGTGAATAATATAAGAGATATAATTATATAAGAGATATAGGATGATTACTCTTAAAGGAGAAGGTAGGAAATAGATTAATAACTATCTTATAGTATACTATCTAATTTTAACTAATTCCTTACCTTTTATATATAATCCTAATATTAACTCTATTAATCTTTACTCTAATTAATAAAGAAGTTATTAATTAATTCTCTATTAGTAAGAGAGAGAGTTAATTACTCCTAGTACTATTTAATATATAAGTCCTTAAGTTTACTCTCTACTAATACTATATAACTATTAGTAGTATTAGTATCTCTAAGAGCTTAAAGAAGGCGTAACTTTCTCTTATTTATTAAATAACTTTTCTTAAGAATATATAAGCGAGCCTACTCTACTAAGGTTAAAGCCGTCTCCTCTTTTACAATCTTACTAATACTCTCGATTACTATAGAAGGCAATTAAGCTATAAAGGTACTTATAAGAGAAGATACGCTATCTGTTATATTCTCTATTATACCTATACTCGACGCCTTCTCTCTTCTCTTTCTCGTTGAACGTTAGACCTCCTATAATTCGCGGTAGTACTTTTAGCCTTAAGTTTCCTTCTCTACTTTATTCTTACTTATATCTTATAGCAATTAACTTTAAGATTAGTTCTAACTTTATAGACTAGGATTAATTAGTATACTTATAAAGGTATTATCTTTATTATAGTCTCGATCTTAGAAGTTATCTTTAGTATTATTATCCTCTTATAACTTTTATATAACCTTATTATTAAGTATATCTATACTACTAGTAAAGGTAAAGGCTCTAGAGGTAGGTTGATCACCTATATAACGAAGACAGGCGTTAAACCAAGGGAAAGAGATATAGTACCACTTTGCTTTCTTAGTATATTACTAATACAAGGTTAGCTTCGTCTTTATGAAAAGATAAGAGAATAGAGATATACTTAAGTAATTTCCTTCTATTTATCTTTAGGCAAGATTACTAACTGTTTCTCTATATCCTAACTAGCTCCTGATAATTTATATAGGAACTTAACTATCTTATAGTCCTTCTTAAGACAGATCTACTTTAACTTAGTTGTCTTCTTATTCTTAAGGGTATTGTCGAATCTTACGCTAACATTACACTAAAGTTATACATGTATATTGCCTTTAGAGGTAATTCTAGTGTTCTTCTCTTGTTATATATATGCTAATAGATTATAGATATCCTGGGTAGTCTATTAAGTTGCTTATGCTCTTGGTTTAAGGCTTATACTTAGTAGCATCTTTACGGTAGTAGTATTTTACTAGGGATAATATAGTATAGTATCTGAAGATATTATAAGGGTTCTAATATAATTTTTATTTACTATACAAATTTAACCTGCGAGCTAAACGGGGTAAGAACGCCTCTCCTGAATCGAATAGAATTGAGGCTTGTGAATAGAAAGGCCCAAGCTTTCTCTATTCAGGCCGAATAGAGGATCGAATCGAATCAACAAAAAAGCGAGCTAAACACGCCCTTAGCAAAACCAAGAACACAACTTCTAATTTTGAGATATTAAGACGTGAGAGTATTTGGCCATTTCTGAGGCAACGTTGGAAGCTCGGAGGATGTACATAGTAGCATAGAGTACAGAAATCTTCTCGGCGTGTGTACTTACAGCTCACTTTTCTTCTAGACTCCTCTAGAGCTCGTTGCCTCCATCATTCCTTCCGCAATCGCGGGTTATTTCCGAGATCAGGGCAACCTTGGATTAAAATTGCGCAAGTGCTATATCCTTTCCCTACCAATTTCAATATCGCTATTCTCTCGCCCTTCGCGATAGTTGCCATCTTAAGAGCTTGGACCTCGCTAGTTGCTTTATAGCCTTAGAAGAGTGGTGAAGTTGGATTGATCCTTTACTAAATGAGTTTGAAAGCTGGCTTCGAGATTTGCCCCTCCCGCTTTACTGCACCACCCCCAGATGTAAATTCACCACCTTTGCCCCACTCAATTCTGTACTCTCCCAAATAGCAACAAGCCATTCAATTCATTTGGAGAACAGTATGCTCACAGGTCCCCGTGGCCTAGTTGGGAAATTGTTGATCCTCACAAGGTGAGTGAGCTCACGGTGCTGCGCATTCATGTTAGGAAAACTAGTGCAGAATGAAAAAGATTAACACTAAAGTAATAAAGTTCCAGTTGGGTATTTCTGGAGGGATTTTTCATCAAGTGGGCTCGTCCTTTGCGACGAGTTTGATTTTTTGCGTCTACATTAGGCTTCATGGATTAGAGGTGGGTATCACTAAGCGAGCTGGCATGGTGAAGCACAGGGAAGAGGCGAGGAAGAATTGGGTGGGCCTGCTTTGGTAGCCAGGCTCAAATTTTATTCATGCGAGTATGGTAAGGTATCCGTAGTTCTGCGGGTTTCGTTGCAATATACCGCCCTTCCCTCAGTCATATCGCGTTTTGAACCTGTATCACACCTCTTCAATCTTGACTCCTGCCATCGTGCAGAGATGAAGGCTAGAGCTAAGACTCTCCCTAATCAAACCCATCCGGTCCAAGTCCTACATCGTTCCTTCCCTCCACGCTTCTTGTTGCCGCCTCCAAAACTGAAATCATATTCTCGCTTGTATGTTGTGTTTTGGGGAAAGTGCGACCTCGTATCTTGGCCCTTCCTCCTCTCCTTCCTTCGGAAATGATCCCTAATATTTCATATCCAAATTTTCACACCTCTGATAATAACAGGTACCTTGTCCCTAGACATCTCACAAGGTCGAATCCCAGCTTCCAGATCTCCCCCGCCGACATGATGGCCCTCAACCGGAGAGCTTTGATTTGCTCCTCCCATGGTTCGTCCCATATTACTGCAGGTAGAATTATTCCCTGGAGACTTATATATGCATATCAATGCGATAGTAACGCCCGCGCATCCTATGGCGGCCAGTATGCAGGCTAGATATACACCCATTGGTGTCATTTCTGCGAAAGACGATTATGTTGTTGGTAGAGGATTTCTTGGTGGTAGAGGATAATTTTGATTGGATCCTGAGGTTTGTATTGTTTTTCTTTGGATTGTTTGAGAAGGAAGAATTGATGAAGAAGCGTGTATGTGAGCCTAAAGGTGTGGCTTAAGTCTTATATACTAAAAGCTGGACTTTTTAGCGAGTGTTCTCTAAAACATGGCTTCTCCCCTAAAGAAACTAGCCACTGTTGGGGCGAGCCCTAAATCTTACACGTGATACTAAAGAGAGGAGGGGTGAAACATACGCCCTAAAAAGAAATCTAGTCTAGTTTCGATTCAAAGTAGATAAGCTACAGAGTATTAGCTCTTTTCAAACCCATATTAGCCCCTAAGCTCGTCACCTGATAACCTACCGTAAAGTGCTAAGGTTCGAATGCGGTTCATAGGCTCTCCTTACTAACTGGTTTAATTTATCCTGCAATCCACCCTACCTACTGATTCACTGAAGCAAATATCACCATGACTCTCGGATCCCCCTTCATCGACAGAGCACCTTGCCAGTCGAATCTCAGATACGGATGTCACAACAAACATAAGGATGAAAATTCATTGAGATAGAACTTGGGTTTCATCCCAGAAACACATCAAGCTTCGACTTGAGTATATAGACCAAAACATAGGGCGTCCTAAGTGGCGCGTTCCTCGTTTTCTCGTTATCGAGTCTGAAGTTGTCTTCAAAGACTTCACTTCGTTGCGCATAAGAGACCGTCTCCTTGAAAAAGAGAATCCACTGGTCCTCGATGTTTGGGCGTAGATATAAAAGGTATCTCGATACTGGCTTGACTTCTTCGAGAACAGCAACCCTAGAGATCTCACTCTGTGATCTAGATAAATGCCTTTGGGAGGCGGGATTTACCCGTGTAGTTGGTAGACAGTGTCGGTAATCTCAGGTTCTGCATAATTTGCAAGGTCCAGTTCTGAGGGGTATTTGAATGTCCCAGTATCCTAGCAAAATTCAGTTAGAGGACAATATGTGTGATGCAGGACATATGACTCACGGTAGTCATCTGATCTGTGGCGAAATCATATTGAAAGAATTTTGTGCATAGAATTAAGACTGGAGGTAACTGAATTAGTGTAGTAGCTATTTCCGACACATCCCGGACAGCAAAAAAGTCATCGAAAGCGTGATTTAATCGGTAATTACCAACCGCGTTAACACTCAAATCTGCGATGTTCAGTAAAAATTTCAAGGAAGGATGGAAGGGTCAGCACCATAAAACGACTCATCTCTGATATTCCCTGACTCTTTGTAGAAGGATCTCATTTTTCCCACCATAAAAGACATTGCATCTTCACCAAGTGCGGTGCGTTCCATTCTTTCCGTAAACTTTCTCCAGAACTCAAGAAAGTCTTGTGCTTCATTGATTTGACCTACACCCCAACCAAAAGATTCCGTCAAACTTAGAGGATCCGCCGGGAGGTGTGAAGTGTGAAGCTTCCAAAATAGTTTTCGGAGTTCAATGAGCATTGCCTGATCAGGAGCATCTTCTGAAGAAAGCACTGCCTAACGAAAATGAGTAAGTTGAAGAACTAAAAACAAATGAAGAAAAATACCGTTCGGAAAGGCTTCATCATGTACAGTATCTGAAAAGAGGAGATCGCGTAGCCGATGTTGCCTGGGTTGGTGATTGCTGTGTACCCTGGACCAAGCGCGTACCTCTTCTTTTCGGGATTTTGCTGCATCTCGAGTAGCTTCGCATCATCAACGGGCTTTTGGAGCTTGTGTGCGTATATATCTTTCGACTTATCCCTTTCGGAGCCCTCGTCAGGGAATAAATCTAGTGTTGGCTTGTTGAACCCAGACGACAATTGATGTGTGTTTGGTGTTGTGACAAGTCGCAAAGTTGAGAGATGTATTGAAAGAATTGCTGGAAAATGATCATCCACCATATTCGATTCTGATGGGAGAGATGGGTTTTTGAGTATCTCAACCTCTTTTTCAGTGGTCAACTGGCTCCTGAAAGGGAAAGTATTTTCGCTGAGAAACATACAGCCACGTCCTGTGAGTATGTATTTGTCTTCTTCAGGAGATTTTCCAGGCTGGGGAGAGATAGAGATGTCAGACGGAAAGCGTCTCATAACCAAAGCAACTCTGCTATCAACAAAATTCATCACAATATCGCCAGTCTGAGATCCACTGGGGGCAATGCCAACGACGTAAGGTGTTTTGTAGTCAGCATAGATAGCGGGAACACCGTTAATAATTTGCGTGGCGAGAAACACAGAAGGGTGGTCAATTTCCGGACAGGAAGCGAGGGGGTTTCTGTATTTGAATGTCGCATACGCCGCAGGATTCTCTATTTTGCTCACATCCTTCGAACCTGAGTCCACCAAATCTCTCCAGTATCCTAGATGAGAATAGGGTATTTTTCCGTCGTAGTAATCGATCAATTCAGAGATGCGATACTCTTCAGCTATCCCATCATCCGAAGAAGGGAAGCTACTGATAGTCATCACGCTGCATGCTGATATTGACACATCGGCGGATGGAATGACAGGATCTCGAGTAGAAAGGAGTTTCTCGTCTCGTTTGATGTTCTCCATGACTTGGCTTGAGCCAGGATGATTTCCATGAAGCGTTTGAAGGAACTCGCTGAGCTTCATGAGCTGCGCTGCGTGGTGCGAAGAAGAGTCCCGTTTGAATTTATCATGATAGAAATAGATGACATCCCCGTATACCTGGTTTACTGATTTTGAATAATCAACCTTGATTCCTTGGCTACCGCAGTCAGTCGAGAGACCCATAAATCCGTAAATTTTATCGGGAACCTCCTGGCACAGCAAGTCCTTGAACCTCTCCAACAATGTCCAAAGAACGCACCCCCCTTTTGAACGAGCTTCCTTCTGATGGTCAGGTCGAGCTGGATGGCTCCGCATGAAATCTCGTTCCCCGACCGATAAATATTGGGGCCAGATATGCTTCCGAGCTTTGCGTAACTCAGAGAGGTAATTCCATGGAATTTGTTGTCTCCCACAGCAAATTACTGCCCGCGAAGCGAGACAGATTTCTTGCACAATCCAAACTCTTCTCCAGTACTGAAATTTGCACAGTTCGGTGAGGGCAGCCCAGCGAGAGTCATCCATGAGTTCTTTGCGATTATAGGGACTTCGAAGGTACGCGTCTGAGAGGAAAGAAAATGCCTCCCTGCTATCTTTTGATTCCACACCAAACCACACTAAAACCCGACGCGCAAGGCGATAGATATTCGCCATCTGCTGAGCTTGATGGTTTCGCTCATCCATATTCGACTGATTTATGCAAATGGCATCAATCCATAATAAAATCGTAGAGGAAGGCTGCCTAAGGTGAAGAAGTGCGGTAAGCAGATTGATTCTGACCTGGAAGGGCGAAGAATTGATGAAGATGGTATTTGTTGCTGGAGGCAGACCCCAGGTATAAGATAGGGCATCGACATCGTAAATGGCATTGAATATGACGGATCGAAGGTTGCATCTCACCGGGTCATCTCCTTTGCCAGGAAGAACCTCAAGAAGGCGGATTTGAGCATCCCCTGTTCCTAATTCAGTCCCTGGGTATATGTACGCGTCAAATCTGGGTCGTGACTGAGTGGAGACTTGATTTGCGCGAAGAGCCATCGTATCATCGAGTACCTACCTAGGGAAGAAACTTGACATAGTTTGGATGAAGATACACAGGGCAAATAGACTGTGGTATCTCGGAATTGATCACAGTAGGCATCTTTAGGCAACCTTGCTTGAATGGTTCACATGAGGTCCTTTTCGCGTGGATGTCACGTGTAAACACATTGGACAAAGCATGTCCTCACTAATATTTGAAGTTAATTGAAACCACCGTTACTATTTTGTGGTTTGTTCTTATTGAATGATATTGGAACATTTAGTCTTTTCCAATTGTTCCTCCAGTCTCGTCCATCACGTGTCTTCAGCAGAATACTCTCAGTGCACATTTTTTAATGTACACACTAGCAGTGGAAGGAATACTCTGTCTAATTCTTATTTCCAAGCACTGGAACTGTGCTGTTCATCCACTGAATTCATTAGAGAAAAAAAAGATGTTAGAACGTGACCTGATACAGAATAGATATCACGTGATACCTGCCAGTACACAAATAAAATAGGCAACTGCCTATTGGACGCCATGAGAACCTATAAATTTTTGATTTACCAAACATGTGTTCATCAACTGATCATGGCATTGGATGATACACCTCTCCTTTTCTCTCTGTCTAAGCTTGCTGGACATCTGATTGTTCACAGGCTAATTGCATTCGCTTATTTTGATGTTATCGAGTGAATGATTGACGAGAAGTAAACAATCGAACATGGTACCGTGTGGAAAACTAAACATCAAAGGTGAGATTCAATGTTTTGAATTGAAAGGCGAACTTCCCAGCCGAGGGCTGAAAGTACTGCAGATTCGACTCAGCAGGTGGGCAACGATGTCACATGTCCTTCAACTATATTAGGCTATTCTGAAAAGAAGTTTTCCAAGACTTCTTTTAAAAATTCTCGGTTTGCGTCCCGAATACCCCTGAGAAAACATGTTTTCTTTTGTACAAGCTTTCAAATAAATGAGGGGTTACCACGGATAATTTATCTTCCACCCTTTTCACTTTATTTTTAAACCCAAAATCCCATTACCAAATCTTACCCTGTGATACCTTCCCCGCGTTGATTTCAAAGTATGGGGAGATATGCATAACACCCCGGGTCCTTCCGTGTGGAACACCGGGTGGTTGACAAGGGAAGGATGGGGACGGAAAATTTGACGTATTGAAGGTTGAGATTCGCCTCCAACCATCTAGATTGAGAAGGAGATTGAGATCTGGGCGCTTAGTATTCTTTGATTTTCTAGACTCGAGACTAAATGTCGGCAAGCTGTTCCGGTTGAGGTACTTCGATGGAGTCCAAGGTGGGTCATTTCTTGCGTTTGGTTAACATCGTGATCAGGAAAAAGATTGTCACTGACAACAAGGTGATAAATCGTCCCATTCCAGGTAAAAAAAAATCTGCTTGTGACGAATTCTCCGGTCCGGTTAATGCGGTTCTGTAGCTCTCATCGCCTCTGGGCCGGAGTAATGATGTATGCTGAACCAATCCTTGAATGGCTTTTCTCAGTATGGGTACATTAAATATGACCCGCAAGTGGTCCAATGGAACTCAAGCTCTTTTGAGAATCACGATAGATGTTCCGACCTCCATTGCTCGTGTATCGTGGAGTCCGAAGGACCGTGAAGCCGGACGGCTGCCATGCTAGGCGTTCGCATGCCAGGTATATCGTTGTCTTTGCAGCCTCAACCCCCTAGATGCGGCTGCGGGTTCTCATGTTCCGTAAACTTGGAAAAGATAACGATTGGTTGTGCTATGGTCATATTATAGAAGAGTAAATGGCACGGTGGAGTGAGTGAAAGGAAATTACAAAGTATAAAGATGACTTGATGGAAACTTCTTAGAACTCACATCAACAGGAACAAACTCCTTGACAAGAACAAGATCCCGAAATGTACTCTTTACTCTTCACTCTTCTCCCTTTGGTGGGTTATACCCAAGCTCAGCAAATCGGGATAAACACAGCTGAAGTCCATCCTCCTCTCAATTGGCAAACTTGCACAGCACCCGGAAGTTGTACCACTGTAGCGGGAAAGATTGTTCTTGACGCCAACTGGCGCTGGCTTCATTCTTCCACTTCCAAAAATTGCTACACAGGAAATACATGGGATGCAACACTCTGCCCTAGTAACACAGCATGCGCCGCGAACTGTCAGCTCGACGGAGCAAATTATGCCAGTACTTACGGCATAACGACAACTGGAAGCTCCCTCCGATTGAACTTCGTTACGAGCAGCGCCACAAAGAACATTGGCTCAAGAGTGTATCTCATGGCAGATGATGAAAAATATAAGACTTTCAACATGTTGAACCAGGAGTTTACTTTTGATGTTGGTGAGTTATTATTTCTTCCCTTCAAGTTATGTTTGGGGGACGGAAACCCGATTTCCTCCAAAACCTCAGTGCCCCCTCACCACCCTGCTTCGTCCTATTTTTCCTCAGAAATCCTTCTAGAAATTCCAAGACTAACTCCGATGCCAGATGTTTCTCACCTACCTTGTGGTATGTATTTTGTTACAACTCCCCCCACATTCTAGTCAAATTTCGCTAAATCTTTCTAGGAATCAACGGAGCACTCTATTTTGTAGGAATGGAAGCCGATGGTGGAAAGGCTGCATATTCAGGAAACAAGGCAGGAGCTAAATACGGTGTGGGATACTGCGATGCACAATGTCCCAAAGACCTGAAGTTCATCAACGGACAGGTAAGCCTCATCTCTTCTTTCCAGCTCGCTTATGCCGTACTAATGATCTCTCCAGGCCAACTCCGAGGGATGGATTCCAGCTTCCAATAACGTTAACACGGGAGTTGGAAACTATGGATCTTGTTGTGCAGAGATGGATATCTGGGAAGCCAACTCCATATCCTCAGCATACACACCCCACACAGCAACTGGGGTCTTGCAAAACAGGTGCACAGGCGAGTCTTGTGGCGGTACATACTCCAATGATCGTTATGGAGGCAATACTGATCCTGATGGATGTGATTTCAACTCATACCGTATGGGTGACAAGTCCTTTTATGGCCCAGGTCTGAAAGTCAACACCAACTCAGTCTTCACTGTCGTTACACAATTTATCACCGATACTGGAACCTCCTCCGGGACTCTCAAAGAAATCAAGAGATTCTACGTTCAAAATGGGGTTGTCATTCCAAACTCTGTCTCAACCATTGCAGGTGTTTCCGGAAACTCGATTACCGACACATTCTGTGACGCTCAGAAAACAGCTTTCGGCGATTCGAATGGATTCAAGACTCACGGTGGACTTGCAAACATGGGAGACGCTTTCAAAGCTGGTATGGTCTTGACCTTGAGTATCTGGGACGATTATGCTGCCAACCTTCTCTGGCTCGATAGCACATACCCAGTCAACGGTGACCCCGCCAAGCCTGGAAACGCTCGTGGTACATGCTCTACATCCTCTGGGGTCCCAGCAGAAGTCGAGGCAAACAGTCCTAACTCTTATGTTGTGTACTCGAACATCAAGACCGGTCCTTTCAACTCAACTTTCGCTGGTGGTTCTCCTCCCGTTATATCATCGAAATCAACCACACTTACGACCTCGACGAAGACAAGTACCTCCACTAGTCCAGGTACAACCACAACTGCTTCTCCTGGAGGAACCATTGCTCATTATGGACAATGTGGGGGGCAAAACTGGCCTGGGGCTACGGCCTGTGTTAGTCCGTGGACTTGTGTGAAGCAGAACGATTACTTCTCGCAATGTTTGTGAGAGGCTAGTCGAATGAGAACTGGTGTTGCAATGGCAACGTTTGGATACTAGCCTGAAGTAGAATTGGCCGAGTTGTTGAAGAAGGAATGAGTACATATATTTTGCTACAGATAGAAACGATAGAGCAAAAAGAACCTTTATATCGCGTATGCTTTGACCATAATGTAACCGAGGAACCAGAAAATCTTCCAATAAATCCTCGCTTCTTAAAGGACTTTCTCAATTATTGTGATTCTCACGGATAAATTTGAAACATGTGGCGCACACTATTTTCAGATTCCCAACCTCATATTCGCAAGGTGCTTCTCCAACAGAGCCTCGGTTATCATCGACTTGTTGGTAGTCTGCAACCGTTGCTGTAGAAGATCGTATTTCGAGTTTTGAATTGGTTGGTTGAGATAGCGGTGCAAGTACCTTTCTGGATGGTCTTCTCAAACTTTTGATCCTCGCTTCCAAGCGATCCTCAATTTCCTTCCGTTGAGCAGCAGATCCTCCATGTATAAACAACTGAGAAGTCATTGAGTCATACCGTGTATGAAGCCCATAAACACGTCGAAGATCGTCGAGATGTTCAGTTGAACCTGGTTTCATAAAATACTTGTGCCAAAATGGAGAATAAGCAGCCATCACAACAGTGCCATTCAGGAAGTTTTCAGCTGATTGTTTTGATTTTGCAACATGCTCTGCAGTATCCCCAAATATTTTCAGTCCCATCAACTTGTTTTTCGAATTCGAGTTGGCAGGGCGGTAGATTGTGTAATGCAACTGTCCATTGTCCCAGTACTCCCAGTGCTGCTCTTGTATTCCATGTCTGTTCAATTCCGACGGCAACAGGTAGTTGACAGATATTATGTGTTTGGCAAACAATAGACTGGGGTTCAATAAGCTCGCGTCGGTTTTGTGAAGGGAATCTACAGCAGCAATGGCCGCCTCTCGACTGCTAAAGGTCGCGTATGCTCGGACTTCGGTGCTCGCACTATCGACGGTCTTGTACTGAAAAGAAGAAACTGTGCCAAATTTACGTAGAAGTTCTTCCACGTGCTTTGAATTTTCGGAAGAATCTTCGGCGGGGCTAATTTCGATGGAGTTCGGCGTCAGGGTACTCGTCAATGCCTCTTCAAAATATACCCTACTCGTTCTAGGATCAAGATTCCCGACAACAAGAGTGATGGTGGGCTTCCCAATTGGTCCCCAGACCTCTCTTTGCGATTTATCCCAGGAGAATAACAGGCTCCTCCCGAAGAATAGATACTGTTCGAGTGCCTTTTTTGCCTTCAACGCTTTTCTGCTGGACTCAAATTTCAATCGAGCGGAACCGGATGACATGTACCATGAACAGCTGATAGAACTTGAGTCTGTTGATTTTGGAATTCTTGAATTGCTTGCAAGACTTTGAGTCTCGGCTAATCGCTTCCTGAACAACTGTGATATTTCGCCCCTGCTTGGTCCCTTTTCCCTTTTGTTAATCATCGATTGGCGAAAATCATGGTCTACAATGCATAACTTCTCGTTCCCCGAAGCTGGAGGAAAATTGTGAAGATCTTGAGACTGTTGTTTTCTCTCATTTTCCCCACGAAGTTTCCAGAACTCCTTTCCTGAAGGAAACAGACAGAAAGGCTTTAACAATGACTCCAATTGACCCTGGATCAAGTGTACGTTCGATCCATTGACGACTTTCAAAAAGTGACTCTTCTGTAATTTTTCCTCGAAGAGCTAACTGCTTTCAGTACGCACCCCTTATTTTAAATGACAAGACACTTATGGCATACCTGAGTTGGATTATTGCTGACTGTACCACGATAAGACTTATTCCGCAACTCCTCATCAATGTAGGTAATATGAGCTTTAGATGTAGGGACTTTTGCGCCGATAGGAGAGGCAATCGAATTACAATAGAAGGCATCGAGATTTCCTATTTTGGAGAACGACGCCGAATCATTATCCGCTGGCGTAGCGGCAGGCGTATTGGTTTCTGGAGTCCATTTCCCCGGCGAACCCGAACTGATTGACACCATTCTGCATTTGTAAAACCAGGTGAAGCGACTCGAAGAAGACTAGGACTTGCTGGAAAGGCAACGAAAGCCTTCTCGGGGACATTCAGCGTTCAAATACTTTCTTTGTCGTTACACTGCGTTCCCAACTAGGTGCCTCGTGTTGCGCAGCCATGCAACCTTTGTTGGCAAACATTAGTACCACCCCCACCAGGTCACACCTCGCCGCACTCGGAGCATGTGCTTGGACGGGGAAGTAGCTGATAATTCCTTGAGTTCGCGTAATTGCAATTTAATATCTGGCAGTGAAATTGAAACTTTTGCTTGATGGAAAAAACCATCTTACATGTCATTGTGTGCTTTACGCATGTGCTCGTAAACCTTGTGACCCGTTTCGAAAACCTTCATACAAAACCAGCACATATGACAATTGCATTGCCTACACTCCATATGGTGACAACCGAAGGACTTCTCAATGGGAGATTTGCAGACTGGGCAATCTCGAACATCGTGATTTTTCTTCCATTCTTGGAATGCCTTAGTTCCCTCTGAAGACAAGTCTTTGAACTCAGCACATGTCATCCCATCGTGATGAATGACATTGCACGAAGTACAAATGTTGCTTAAACATGTAGTGCAAAAGAATTCATCGCCGTTAGTACTAACCCGATACACCTGAGGACAATCTGGTGTTGGGCAATGGTGAAATTCGTTTGGACGGGTGCGAATGTAGGCTTCGAATGCTACCTGGAGGAGGTCCTCGAGATTCTTGAAAGGCAGCATCTCTTGGAGTTCAACCAAGGAGAATATATGCTCGCAGTCGGTTCCATGACAACGAATCTCTTGGATCCCATCGCTTGAGGTGCATTGACTGGTGAAACAATCTTTGCAGTAGACATGACCACATTGTGTTTTCCAGCTATCGTCCTCGCTTGTCCAACAAACCACGCAATCCTTATCGCCTTCTTCGGTGGGTGATGTCGAACTTTCACTTTCGTCGACAAGTAGTTGATTGGCAATCTTTTGATCTTCAGTCGAGCCAATGATTGTTATTGTCCTTGGGTTCCTGGTAACATTCAGGACGGCATTGTTTCCAAATCGTTCCTTAATTCTCTTCATACCACCTTGCATTGCTTTGTTTAATAAGGGCGAGGTAAGCACTATTTCATGATAGAGTTCATGTAGACTCCTTAGTTTGTCCTTGAGCTGTTTCTCAACATTGCTCTTGTCAGTGGGCGAGCCGCCATACATCAACAGTCGAGACTTTCTGCTGTCTGGGCGTACATAAACACCATGGGCCCTTCGTATTTCTTGGAAGAACTGCACAGTGGCTGGTGTCGAGAATTGTTCATCCCAAAGAGGTGCTCCGGATATCATCACGACCTTTCCATGAAATAATTCCTCGAGTGTTGTTTTGGCTTCTGCGACATGCTTCGCGACCTCGCCAAAGACTCTGACTGCTGCGAACTTCTTCGTTGGTTCAGAAGGTGGGTATACTTTCAGATGAGTGTGGCCGTTTTGCCAAAACTCCTCTTTTAGGCGATCCAGATCTGGCTTGACTGAGTCGAGGATAGTTATGGGCATGTTGTATTTGACGGAGATAACATTGCTAACAAACAGCTTCGAGTTTCCCAGGAGTGGGATCTTTTTGTTATGCAGAGCTTTCACAGCATTGATGGCTCCCTCTCGGCCAAAGAAGGACGCAGTTGCTCGAACTTTGTTGCTCCCGGGTAATGTCTGGAATTGAAAGGACTCGAGTTCTCCACTTTCATTGAGAAGTTCTTTCACCAAGTTTGCTGCCCCTGTACTAGAAATTCTATGCGTGGGAGGACCGATTGTGATATCTTTTGGTTCCAAGCTGCCTTTCAAAATATTTTTAAAATGCCTAGTTGTGGTTCTGATATCCAAGTTTCCCACTTGTAGTGTAACCTCGCTAATAATGTATCCCCGTCGAAAATTAGTAGCAGGGGAAAATTCTTGGAAAGATGTTGTCAACTCTCTATCAAATATTCGACGACGCTTTAGCATCCTCTTTGCATCTTCGGCATCTGATTTCGAACTAAATTTCAACCAAGCGGGACGAGATGGCTGATACCAGGTACAGCTGACAGAACTCAGTTGTAATCTGTTTCCATGACGTCCAGTACCCCCAGTTTCCAGCAGTGGCTTGACAGAAGCCCTTTTCATACCCAGTTCCTTGTAATCGTTCTTGAACCGGCGGCTCATGTCATCAGAGAATTTGGCATCTTCAACGCGGACTTCAGCCATCGTGCCGCTAGTTCCAATTGTTTTGATCTGGATTGTAGAAGCCGGAACCACATATCCGTAGTCCCCGAGAAGTGCAATAATTGTTTCTTGCTGAACATTATTTGGCAACCCCAGAATTTGAATTGCGGAGAAATCGGATGAAAGCTTGACTTGAGACACAACGCCTCCGACACTAAAGTGAACTTCCGTACCATGAATCACTTTCACTAGCGACGTTCCGTGGGGGTCAGGAAGGGAAGAATTCTATGAAGTTCAACGTCAGTTGTAACCATATCAAACATAGAGAGTTTGCCTCACCCGAATGATGGCATCCTTTGTAACTTCGCTTATACCAAGGCCCCCCATGGCTTCATTGATCTCCATATGACGGAAAGTGCATGAACTTCCAAGTTTACAATTTCCAGCTGCAAAAAATCGGCATGTTGGTCGGGTGTAATCCTCAGTCTCGAAAGCAGTCGGAGGAGCTGTTGTAGTCTTGAATGATGGTGCATCAGGTTTCCACTGGAATGAAGTATCGTTACGGCCAATGATCGGTGGCTGAGCCAGAAATGTCCCATCCTCATGCCGAAATCTGCACGCGAGACCGAAAACACATTTGCCTTGTTGGAAATTTCTGCACACGAGACCCGCCACATTTCTCTGCTGAGAAGTGTCGCCAGCTTGTGGAAGCGTAGCTCGCCACGATGGAGAAATATCGGTAGGCGAGTGTATGTTTCGACATTGAGCTCCATATTTGCAATTACCCACAGCGAAGTGTACGCAGGTTTTTGCTATCGCAGCCTGATCTCCATTTTCTCGTGGAGTGGTTGAGCCCAAAGACTCAAGTGCGGGGTCAGAAAGCACAGCAACCTCATGACGATTTTTGCAAGCCGATCCATAAATGCAACGCCCTTGAAGGAAGAATTTGCAAGATTCCATGTTCGCTGGACTCCCTATCGACATATGAGCTCCACGTATCGTGAATTCCCTGGAAGAGTTTCGGTGCTGGTATCTTTGGCGTTCTTGAAAGTTCCATGGTGAGTTCTTTTTATGCCCTGTTTGCGTCGGAGGGTTTGGAGTTACACAGCATCAAGATGGCAAGCCTACACGTGATTCCCGAAAAAACAATAAATGGAGCTGATATTCAGAGGAAATGAATAACTCCGTGTTCATTTAGCAAGCTCTCTAAGATTATATACACTTGTGTACAATATTCCAGCGATTCATACCAAGAATTCTCCCCTTTTCCAGAAAGTACCCGGCAACAAAACAAGGCAAAACAACCCACAGCAGGGGAAACCCATCTCCAAAATCTGGATCTACTGTCCTGGACCCAGGATAAAGAGTAGCACTCAATACAGCCCCCCAATACATCGATGCAAGAAGAGTGCCGAATTCTAAATTGTGTTCTCAGCAGTATCGATGACTTTTCTATCTGCTAGTTTTGTTAAGGACGTTGAGATGTGGTTGGGAAGTGAAAGTAGTGTCTAGAAATAGTAGAGGATGGCGAGACCGAGTGAAAGGCGTATGGACATCGTTTGTCCGTTCTTGGATCTGGCTTGGGTTGGCGATTCTGGGATGAATACATGGGGATAGTCCCACTGATGAATATTGACCCAAATGTCTGTTCACAAGCCAGTTAAAAGAGTATACTTACGTCTAGGATGTAAGGACCTATTGTTGTTACGAGCAGTGATCGGCATCTGGAATTCCATGGAAGATCCAGAGGTATATAGAGGATGTTTCCATCTATTTATAAAATTATTTGGAATTTATCTAGGATGGAGCCACCTTCTATGGATATATCTATGGATATCTATAAATATAGATTTCATGGGATTTCGGGACGTAGAAATAATAATCTGAGCCCTGGAGTCCTAGGTAAGTCACGTGTACACTAGCTATTACCTTTCTATACTAAGACCCTAGTAGAACTAAACTCTACTAACTCTACTACTATAAATCGTTTTATTCTTATAATTCTTTAGACTCTATCTCCTAAGAAAATACATATAATATTTCCTAAAAGCGTAACTACTATATAGGAGTGCTTTAAGCCGAAATGTTATTAAAACTCTTCAAAAAAGGTCTTGTTAGGCAGGATTACAGGTTTTACCTCTGGTGAATTGACTAAAAACCTTTAAAAAAGCAACTTTTTAGGCGAGAATTAATGTTTTACCTTAGTAAATTCACTAATTTTATTAAGTACTCTGGATAACGCTAAATTCTTCCAGAAAGATACCTTCCATTTTAGACCCTCTCTGGATGCTTCCAGAGGGGTACCATCCATGGAAAGTTCCATGGAAGGTGCTTCCACATTCCGATCACTGGTTACGAGGGCGACAAGGGAAAAAAGGAGACGGCCTGGTCGAAGAGTTATTATCAGAAGCTATGTGAGAAGATACGGAGGAATTTTAAGTCTTTATTGATATTAGAAGTTTCATCATAATTTGAATTGAGGTAAGAAGTTCTTCGTGTCAAGTATTGGGAAATTGAATTTTATTATACTAATAGCATCCCCTTCGGAGCTACAAAAAAAATTCATGGGGAATAAGTCCTCCCAGACAAATTGATCCACACAATCCCGATTAGGAAATTTGCGATCGCGAATTATCGCAAATTTCCTAATCAGGATAGTGTGTGACTTCCCGTCTCGTTTCGCTTAAAATGTCACCCACCCAGTTAAACCTCAAACCTGAATCGACCTATATTTATTGCCCAACCCTCGCATTTTCAAGTCTTTCCATACCTCATTACCAATTACAAAACACAATGGCCTTCCCAATCTGGAGCACCCTTATCCTCCTCCCAGCAACCTACCTCGCCTGGGTACTCCACCATCTAACGACCAACTACACAATCGCAAAACGCGTTGGAATCCCAATAATCGTCATCCCCGTGAACCCAGAAAGTCCCCTCTGGATGCTCACAAGCGACTTCCTAGGACCCTCAATTAATCGTGTATTAAGTTATTTACCATTTGGATCGGGCTCGTTTACTCGGTATGCTCATCGCGGATGGGATGTTCACGATCGCGCGAAGACGTTTTTGGAATTAGGGGATGCGTTTATTTTGGTGACGACGGGGAAGAATTGGTTGTATGTTTGTAATGCGGAGACGCTTACGGAGTTGTTGCTGCGACGGAGGGAGTTTGAGAGGCCGTTGGAGATCATGGGTTAGTTTATTGCTTTTGGGGTTGTTGTTTTTTTTCTTGGCTGATTTTTTTGGGGAAGCGGTTTTGGATGTTTTTGGTCCTAATTTATCTACGGTTTGTCACGTCTTTTCGTAACTTGAGAGTTGGTTTATTGTTGGCTGACCGAGAATTTCTAGGTTGAGGGCAAGGACTGGCAGAGACATCGGAAAGCAACTGGTCCACCATTTGGCGAACCAAATATGGGTCTTGTCTGGAAAGAGTGTATTCGCCAGGCTGAAGAGATGCTTGAATACTGGAAAGGACGTCCTGACATCCGCCAAACCGGTAAAGACGTTCGAAGATTTTCCCTCCACGTCCTATCCTCAACTGGCTTTGGAAAATCATATTCCTTCGACCGTTCCACCGATGAATTAGTAGCCGAAGGTGGCTCGTTGACTTACAAGGACTCCCTCTCCCTGATACTAGAAAATGCTATTCTTATCATGCTTTTGGGTCCGAAATTCCTCACAGGAAAATTGCAGCGGTTCTTGCCAAAGCATTGGCGTCTGGTGGGCGAAGCCACGAGTACATTCAAAAAACACATTGTTGAAACGATCAAGGAAGAGAAAGCACTGATGCAGGAAGGAAAAGAAAATAGAGGGAATTTCATCAGTGCCATGGTGCGAGCTTCTGAAGAGGCAGCCAAAGCAACTAACGATAAAACTGAAAGTAAATTTCACGGACTTCGAGAGAACGAGATCTTTGGAAATATCTTCGTCTTCAATTTTGCCGGCCATGACTCTATAGCTATCACTTTGACCTACGTGATTACGCATCTTGCCGCTCACCCCGAGATCCAAGATTGGCTTTCCGAGGAGATTCGACATGTACGGAAGGAATTGAGTGGTAGGATGAGTTATCGAGATGCATTTCCGAGACTCAAAAGATGCACCGCTGTTGTTGTATGTACTTTTTTTTCCTCTCCTAAACGAAAACGAATCTCACGAATATAGTACGAAACTCTCCGCACCTCCACCCCCTTCCCAGCCATCACCAAAACCACCGGACCCCACCCACGAACCCTAAAAGTAAGCGACAAGACCCTCCATCTCCCTTCCGGAATGAACATCATCACCACCTTTCCCTCCATACATGCACACCCACGTTACTGGGGCGAAGACGCAGATACATGGCGTCCCCAGCGTTGGATAGAAAATACACCTACTCACCAGAATACTCCAACTCCCAATGCCAAAACTCCCACATCCATTTTCGAAAATGAATCTCTCTACACCCCACCAAAAGGGGCTTTCCTTCCTTGGTCGGAGGGAGAACGCGCCTGTCCAGGAATGAAGTTTGCGCAGGTGGAGCTTACGGGTGCGGTGAGTGTGCTTTTTGAGAATTATCGCGTTGAACCTGTGCACGAAATGGGCGAATCTATGGAAGAGGCTAGAGGGAGGACTAGGGATATGATTGGGGATAGTGGGATGGTTCTTTTGATTGAGATGTTGCATCCTGAGAAGGTGGGGTTGAGGTGGGTGGAGAGGGATGGGGGGAGTTAGGAGGTGGCAGCTCATTTGATGTTGTTTAGATACCACTTGCTTTGCAATTTGAGTAGACGACCTGGGATTTCATCATCGGTGAAACGTAGATTCTTGTAGAATCGAAGGAATTTTGACTTCGCAGTTTCTCCTTGAATGGTGTTAACTGGTCTTTGAAGTCCGGAATACGTTTTTGAAAACGAATAATTGTTACGAAAAGCATATAAAAATAAGTACTAGAAGAGGGTTTCAAATAGAAGGAAAGTAAAATATTAAATCTTATAATGTATCAGCAAACGATATAGTAGGGTGGTAAGCAAGTTTCTTGGAGATAGTAATAAGGAAAATATAGTAAAGTGATGGAAGAAAAAAGAGGGTAGTAAAGACTAACTTTCAAGATAATATGAACCGAACTTGAGGAATCTAAAGACATAGAGATTTAGAACATCAACATCAATTATCTCAACCTATATAAGAGCATATTTTTAAATACTCTTGAAATTCTGAATAGCTCTTTGTTTGTTTTGATAGCCCTCGCCAATCTGTCCTCAAAGTCGGGTCCACCCGGCTAGCCAATTAAAGGTGATGATTCATCCCCGCGGGCCGGCGAACCCCTGCTAAAGCGACCTTCCACCGAACACTTTTGGCTTCTGAGCCTCCTCCAAGCACAAGACAAAATCTCCCCCGTTCTCGAAATTGCGAATAGCATCAAACAACTTCTATTTTACTTCACGACTTGTCGCATTTAATTACGATCTCGTCCTCTCTTCCTCCACCACTACACTACCTATTTCCTCTTACGACTCATACAACCATCAACATGGCCGGCCTCTCGCCCCAAATGTACGTCTCGATTTGCGCGCCCACATCTCTTTGCCCGTTTGCTTTGTTTGCGTGGTAGCTGTGGAATACAGAATTCGTGACTAACATGCCATAGCACCAACTTGATCATCATCCTCGGAATGATGCAAGTCTCGAAAAGGATTCCACTCGATGATCCAGATACCCTCAACTTAGTGCGAGCAGGATATGTCTTGTCGAACGTTATCATCATCTCCGTCTACGCCTACACCCATTTCCTGATCAACAAGAAGAAAGGTACATATCCCCCTTGTTTAATTCCAGATGCAACATAATAGCTAACGAAAACACAGACATGACAACCCTCAAATACGTCGACCAACCCCAAATGGGCTCCACCGAAGAACCAAAACTCATCACCACCACTGTCCACAAATACGATGTCGACCAAATGAAGGCACTCTATAAGGCACAGCTGATGGGCGTGGGAATGATGGCCGTCATGCACTTGTACTTCAAGTACACCAACCCACTGTTGATCCAATCCATCATCCCGCTCAAGGGCGCATTCGAGGGCAACGAGGTCAAGATTCATTTGTTCGGCAAGCCAGCGATTGGCGAGATGAAGCGTCCTTTCAAGGCTGCCGCTGGATTCATGAGCGCGCTTAATGGAAGTGCAGCGGCTCCTACTCAGGATAAGAAGACGATTGAGGCTGCTGAGAAGGCTGGTCGTGGGGGTGTTAAGGATGAGTAGATGCGAGGATACTGGAAATTCTATAGTTCTTTGGGATTTGTGGATTTGGGAGGACTGGTTGGGATGGATATTTGGGGGTGACGGGAGATAATGGACTTCTCGTTGTATTATCAATATTTTAGACGTTGCGATGATGGGGAAGAAATTAATTCTACGATTTGCAATGAAATGTCAGTCTCCCTTTACATTTGTGATATGTTTCTCAGTGTTTGTTATATATGCTAGTGCATCTTTTTTTTCTCGCCATCTCACTGGGTGGAAGGGTGTTTCTTTCTTCACTCAGACTCGTCAATCGTCACCGAGGCTGCCGAACCAATCCTCGCCACTCAGCCTCGTCATAGTTACGTTACTTCAACACCACAATCTTTCAACTTTCTACACATCCACAATACAAAACTCCAACCCAAAAAATGGAGAAACCCTCTACTCCCCCCGCCAGATGTGCCACTCGATCAACAAGAGCAAATCCCACATCCCCTCACACTCCAGAAGTGACTCGACGCATAGTACCTCCCCTCACCCCTCTTCCCCTCCTCACAACTAACAAAACCCCCAGGAAGAAAACCGCCTCAAAGCCAAAGCCCTCCGCGAACGCTCTCTAGCTCTCGAAGCAGCCGCATCCTCCTCCACCCAACCCACGACCTCAATAGCCCAACCCACATCCCTAAAACGCAACCACACAGCTATATCCAAAGATAACATCCCCTCCACCTCCCGCAATGCCACCACGGCCCCCCTCGAGGCGATACAACCCGTCTCACGGAAGTTCAAGAGTTATGTTGATCATGACTTCTCCAAGATGACGGATACGAGGGGTGGTTTCTTGACTGCGGAGGACGATCCGTTTAATAAAACCCTGAACGCACCGAATGCGAAGGAGGAGGGGAAGCCGGGACATATGACGTTGAAAGAATGGGAGCGTCATAAGTTATTGAAGGAGCTACGACGGACGAAGAGTGGTCCGTTCGAACCGGGAATCTCGGTGGGAAGTGAGAAGGGGAAGTGTAGAGAATGTGGAAGTTTGGAGATCGATTGGGTGTGGAAGGAGGTTTTTGGGGTGGCGGTTTGTGGGGGGTGTAAGGATAAGTTTGCGGAGAGGTATAGTCTTTTGACGAAGACGGAGGCGAGGGATGATTATTTGTTGACTGATCGTATGTCCTCCCTTTTCCCTCTCTCCTCATCTTATTCCATCAAATTCCGAAAAGGAAACAAAAAACAAAAAGAAAAGAAGAAGAAACCAAAACGTGGTTAAAGATGAGGCAAGTACAAACTAACACCACCCAGCCGAACTCAAAGACCCCCTCCTCCTCCCCCACCTCAACAAACCCAACCCCCACAAATCCCACTGGCACGACATGATGCTCTACCTCCGCTTCCAAGTCGAGGAATACGCCTTCTCAGACGCCAAATGGGGATCCCCCGAAGCTCTGGACGCCGAATTCGAAAAACGCGAACTCGACAAGAAAGTTCGGAAAGAGGCGAAATTCAAAAGTAAACTTAAAGAATTAAAGAAGAAAACTCGGACAGATGCTTATCGAAGGAATCTTGCTGAGGGCGGGAAGGGAGGTGGGAATTTTGGGGATGATTTGAGGGGTGGGAAGCATGAACATACTTGGGGACGGTTGGTGGAGGGGGTGGATGGGGTTAGTGTTAAGACTTGTACGGAGTGTGGGATGGAGGTTGAGGAGATGGAGTTTTGAGTCTTTTTTTACTTATTCTTTTTCTTTTTGTTGGTGAGTCTTCGTGTTGTTGTTATGAGGTTATGATTTTATGTGGTTACAGGAATTTTAGGAGCTAGGGAGTTAGTAGGCTTTTCTTAATTTTTGTACAGTATTACACATAGCTTGATCTTTATTTTGTAATTATCAAGCCGAATGACGATGATATACCAAATTACTAAAGGGAATATATAAATGAGCTGTTATAATAGTAAAGGTCTTCTAAGTATAGTATTCGCTTTCTCGAGGCTACTTGTAAATGAAGTACACCCGTCGAAAGATGTTTATAGTAGGAAGATCTAACCTAATTTAAAAGTAGGACTTACTAGCTAGCTAATAACGGAAAAGCCTCGGTTAAATAGCATATAAAATGTCGTCTTACTATTATTAGATATATATTTAATTAGTATAACGTAGTTTATTAGCGAGTCGATTATATTACTAGGTCGATTACTATTCCTTAGTATAAACTTCTAAAATTTTAATACGCGTTTTCTTAACTATTTATCATAGAAATTCAAACTTAAGAAGAGCGAATTATTCTAGCTATTAAGGCTATTCGAACGTCTAAAAAACTAAGTAAACGCTCTATAGCGAAGATCTATAAAGTAAGAGTTAGAGCTATAGCTAGTAGGCTCTCTAAGCGAACTCTACTAAAGTAATACTTATTACTTAAAAATCAAGTATAATTCTAACTTTAATTATTTTACCTTAAAACTTATTTATATTATTAATAAATAGTTACTAATCTCTTTACTCTAATAATATCTTCTAATTTATAAGTTAACTACTTAGTATATCGTCTATAGTTATATAGATCTACTAAGTCCTAGAGCCTTTAGATCTCCTTAATTAACCCCTTCTTAGAAGTTAGTAAAAAAGGTAAATTTTTTAACTCTTCTTTTATCTACTACTAGACCTTCTCTATTACGTTTAGATCAGGTAAAGAAGAAGGCTAATTAAAGCCGCGAATGTTATATTAGAGCTTAGCTAAGCGAGTATATCTCTTATACGCCTTTAAACCGTTCTCTATAAAGATATAGTTAGTACTAAGCTTGTTAAATAAGGGAAAGATAACTAGTTTAAGAACTTAATCTCTATAGACACGAGAATTTACCTCTCTATAGCCTTATTTCTTCTCTAAGAAGATAAGAGAAGACTTATAATCCTAGCTGATTACGCTCTAAATTATAACTAATACTCTCTCTAAGTAATATATTAATCTAATATAATTCGAGCATCTCTTTTCGTCTATATACTATATTACCTAGACCCTTCTACTCTTTCTAAACTTAAATATATACTCGTCTAACTATATAACCTTTCTCTAGTCTCTCTTTTATCTATAGGTAGCTGTCTAATCTAATATACTCTACTAGTAGTACGAATATATAAAAGTAAGATATTTCTTTACTTAGATTTAGCTAATAAAGAGTCGAGAGCATATAATACATCGTTAGTAGCTAGTATAGCGAAGTTCTTAGTAGATAGTATAAGTAGAAGTAGATAGGTTAAGAGTGTTTTTAACTTATATAAAAGATATATAACGAGTAGTATAGTTTTAAGATATAAACTAAAGGATTTAGCGTATATATTACTTAGATAGTAATCTCTTTTAATATTACTTCCCTTTACGCGTAGTTTAGCTCGAATTAGCCTTATAGATCCTCTACGCAGTAGATTTAGATACCTCTAATTCCTTAAAGATCGCGCTCTAGAATTGACTATCTGCTCGCGCTTAGCGTACTCTAGCGCGCTTTAGTATAGACCAATTCTGGCCAGGCTCGTGTATAGAAGAGAGTGAGAGGATTCTAGCTACCATTTTTAATTTAAAGAGTTTTAGTTGAAAGGTTGAATTATAGTAGGTTTTTAAAAAGAGAGTGTCGGAAATTAAGGTGGAGGGGTTATATCGCTTAGAGGGCCCACGAGCTGTAGCTCTAACTCTTACTAACGGGAAAATACATAGGGACTTGTAGCATATGTCTTAGTTCTTAGACTATTAGGAGTAGTTTAATTGGGATTAGACTTAACCGATATCCCTAGTCCGTGCCTAGCCCTAGTTAAAACCCTACTAAAAATCTACTGATTTTACTCTATACTACGATACTTAAAAATAGCTAGAGTAGATAATTCTCATTATATTAGCTAGGTAGTAGTAGTATTCGAAAGAGGAGATTATAGAACATATTCTAAGTATGTAAGAGCCTTTAGATATAACTATTCTACTCTTAGAAAGTAGGTTTGTAGCTTAACTAAGATATATAGAGAAGCTACTACTTTTTATAAGTAGGTACTTACCTAGGAGTAAGAGGATGTCTTGATTCGATAGATTAATAAGCTTATAGACTAAGGAATACCTTCTATATCTTCTATTATATAAAACCTTACTAAAGAGATATATAGTCGGCTAGTAGAAAAGAACTAGATAGGGAACTTTATCTAGAGGTATAAGAGAACATTATATAGTAGTTATTTAAAGAACCTTGAGAATCTAAGGGTTACTACTAAGTACGCCTCTATGTTTACTCTCTTCTTTACCTTAGTATTTACTACTTTTCTCTTCTTTTTACTTACTTGTTTATTCTTCGACTATAGAAGCTAATATTACTTAGTTAGCTTAAGTTATTGAAAAGTACTACATTACAGCTAATAACCTCTATAACTTTAATAAAAAGAGCTTCCTCATTAGAGTAGGCTAATTAATAAAACGAATAATAAGTATAGTAGTATATAAATCGAGCTAGATAACGAAAAATAAGAAGAATAGGTCTCAAGAGTTTATTTCGCTCCTAGTATATATCTTAGCGATTAGTAGATAGATTCTACTACTTCTTATATATAAAGGAAGTTCGAGCGATCTTTTAAGTTCCTAGGTTTAAGATGTTATACTAAATTTAAATACCTACTTTAGCTTATTCGAAAACAGCTAGTCCTTAAACTAATTTAGCCTTAAGTAGCTAGAAATAGTGTTTAAAAAGTATATAAAACTAAAGTTACTAAGAGCCTTTCGCCTTCTTCTTATAGACAGTTACTTCTTATATATAAATATAAAATTTATTAACTTCGTAGATTAGTACTATATTATTATTATAATTCTACTACCTTATACTATATACTAATTACAACCTCTTAATATAGGCCTATTTAGTCTACTTGCCTCCTTTTACTTAAACTAGCTAAATAAACTAATATCTATATCCTAAGGACTAGTCTTAATATTAAAGCGATTTTTCTTCTTAATGTTTAAGAAAGTGTAGAATAAGACATTCATAGAATAAAATATTATATATTCCTTTAAGAAGCCTAGAATTTAGTCTATAGTAGGAGAAAAAATAATCGCGTAAGTAATAAAGCCTACTTTACTCTTTAAAGAGCCTACGAAAGATATAAAAACACCTCTTACTATAAAATCTATTCGACGAGTATTCTTAGACTTTAAGAGATTACTCTTAAGACTTAAGGTAAATAAGATCTTTTTTTTAATATATATTCTCTTAAGTAAAGTCTCTATACTTAAGTATAAGAATATTAGACTTTAAGCTACTATTATACTTAAGAACTAGAAATAGAAGAGAGGAAAGAGGCTTAATCTTTATAGTGAAATTAGTAAGGGAGTAGAAGTATACTTCTCTAGGAAGGTTATTCGAGCTTATAAGTACTAGGCTAGAGAAGAAAAGGCGAAAGAGGAGGAAGAAAAGGTAAGGGATTAGAGGAGAGTAATTAGAAAGGCTAATACTCTTAAAAGATAACATAAGGAGGAAGAAAAGATAAATAAGAAGGTAGGGGAGTAGCTTTATAAGAAGCTAGCTACTATAACTATAAAGGCTCTAAAGTAGATAAAAGGTCTATAAATCCTACTAAAAAGAACTACTCCACGTAGGCCTTAAGTTAAGAAAGGAGCTTTAAAGGGACAAAAAGAGCTAGAAAAGCTAAGTTATATACTTAAACTTAAAGTAGGAGTTCTAGCTAAAGTAGTAGCTCTATAATTAAAGGAAACTAGGTTAGAAAGATAGATTAGGCTACTACTTCGTACTCGCGTATAGTTTTCTACACTTATTCTATATTTAACTACCTACTATTAGTCTATATACTTAATTACATATAATTCTAACAAGCAGTTATTAAGATATATAACTTTTTAATAGCATCGTGAAATTTTAGTAGAGTAGGTTTTCACTAGAGCGGAGCACGGACTAGGGATATCAGTTACGCCTAGTTAGACTATAGCTTCTATAGTATATAAAATCGCGTACTATAGATAAGAGTAGAGAGGAGTAGAGAAGAGTAACTAATAAGAAAATAGACAATTAGTATATTCCTCGTTAGTATTACTACCTTTTTAAATAGTACCCCGGAGGCGAAACATTATCTTAGGTATAGAATGTTAGTATAGATAGCTTTTAGGCTTTAGAGAAGCTATTTTTATATTATACTTAATATTTTTTAGAGTTTTATTTTCTATACAAGTTTAATTTCTATTCAAGAGTACGAGATATAGAGTTATAGATCTGTACTAACAGGGAATAGAGAACGTAAATGTTCTTTAGAGAATAGACTTTTATTATTATTTTAAATTCTATCTTTCCTACTTTTTAAAGGATGAAGAATATACTTTCTACTAGATATATTTATTCTCTTTCTAATAAAATTAAGAAAGAGACTAATAATAGACGTATAGTACTAGTATTACAACACCTAGACTAATTAGCTTTATATTATTTATTATTCTTTACTTTTAAATTATATACTATATCCTAGCGTATAAGATCTAAAAGCTCTTAGAGATATAGATTATTATTACAACTACTACTTTACTAGAGATAATAGAATAGACTATATATATAAGTGTAAATTCGAAGAGATTATAGATATAGAAGTTTATACTAACTACCTGACAGATGAATAGAGGAAGTGTAGGAGACCTAGTCTCTCTAGCTATAAAACTCACTAAAGCCGAAGCCGGCTTCCGTGTAATACAAGGCATAACCTCCGTCGCAGGAATCTACATGTAGGTAATAGGGACACTGTTCTCCCACTCCCCTATTTCCTTTATCCTGAAACCTTTTCCTAAGTCTTTCCTGAGTCACTCTTAAATCCCACTAAAACCCCTGTGCCGTATCCCGAGACTTTCCTTAATAGGCAATTACTGACCCCCCTATCACCTAGAGGCGGTATAGACCGAGTATCAGACTGGACGCGATACGGTCGCGCTCGCCACACCTCTACGCCCGCCATCCTCGTCCTTTTTATTACAGTAACTCTTACCGCCCTTGTCGGAATCATCTCTACCTCAGCCCTAGTAAAGGTTTATAGCGAAATCTAATGGAACCCGCTCGTCACGCTGTAAACCGTCCAAGCAACAACCTACACGCCTGTCGCGCCGGCACCTTCTTCGCGGGCCTTAGAATTCTCTCTGTCACAGTCTTTATGAATTGCACCTAGAACTACATTTCTTCAGGAATTGACATTACAATGCTTTGTCCTAAATATTTCTCCTAGAGACAAGGAGCTGTCGTCTTCTCGATCCTAGAGATTTTAGCTCAGCTATAGAGATTCCTTACTAGATCTGCGACGTTCATCACTATGCTTTCTAGTTTCGGGGTGTTCATGAGTCTCGCTGCCGCCATCCTCATCGTTGATTTCTAGATTATTAGAGGGACGAGGTAGGATGTACCGCAGTTATATCAACCCAGTAGGGTCTACTAGTTTATAGGTGGCATCAATTAGCAGGCTTTCGTAGCTTACTTCTTAGGTATGTGGCCTACGCTTCTAGGTTTTGTAGAGGCGGTTGGAGGGTTGAGCAGAGATATTATATAGAGACGGTTTTACTAGATCTCGTACTTTTTTAGGTTTCTTGTTGCAGGGGGCATGTTTTAGGGGTTTAATCTTTTAAGTCCGGTGGAGAGGAGGGTGTAGGTTGATTTTGATTTAGATGGGTTGGAGAGAAGGGTTGTTGTTAAGAGGGTAGAAAGTAGGAGAAAAAATACACAACGGAACAGCATCTCGACGAAATTACAACTTTGTTAGGACCATTTCTAAAAAGCCTGTTAGATGCAGGAAACCCTAAGATCGTCAAAAGTAGTCTTTGATGATGAGGGAAAGATTTATAAACTACGATTAGAGAAGTCAGTTAGGCTAGAGGTTCGGTTCGGCAATATGCCTCCTGATATAAGAGGAACAAGTTTATAGACTTTATACAAGCTCTTATGACTGTCGATCCCGCGAGAAGGAAGTTAGCGAAGGATTTGATAGGTCATGATTGGTTTAAACATAGATTTCAAGTGGTCATTGAGACCATGGACCGAGTGTATTAGCTGGAGCGAAAGTAAGTAGTGCCTCTTTCACAGTTTGTCTCTATACGGTTTCGTGATAAAGATTGAAAGAGAAGGGGATATTTTGAGTTCGCTTGTACCTGCCTATCTGTCTTATTATTCTAACCTCCCTGAATTAGTAAGATCAAATACTATACTCGGTTGTTTTAAATCCAGTGACGGAACTCAAATGTAAAGTGTTTTATTAATACTACATTTAATTTCTACTATAAGAGGACTAGATTCTGAAACTGAATTAGACACGGAATATATAACAAGAGTAAAACTAGTAAAACCCCCATTTCATAACCTCGAAAGTACCTATTTTATGATTTATTAAATGTGTATACAGACACTGTGGAAGGAAAGCTGCCTAGAAAATAAAACAAGCTTATTAGAAAATCTACTAAAAGATGTCCTGTTAAAACAAACTGTACTACAACTCTTTATAAAGACATCTGGTTAAGTACTCTCCCTATTGGCATTATCCCCCTCCTCGCTACACATTTCTGGCATATGACACTTTCCGTGTAACGCTCACATGTAGGACTGGTAGCTTTAGAAATCGTTTGTATGATCCAAAGCATTCTCAATTTCTCCTGCTAAGTACTTTCGTAATCTTGCCATTCTCGTTGCCACCTTAAAAGGGTGTTGGACAGCATTACCGCACGCGTGCGACATTCTCTTCCTCCATTCTCAAGCCTTTGAATGGCGATGTTCATTGTTTCCTAGCATCTAAAGTAGTTGTATCGTTCCCAGTAACGCATTACAACTAATTTAGATACAAAGGCAATTACTTGAGTTGGCAGAGAAAAGTCCCAACCGAGATCCAGATACCTGGTGTATTCCAACATCGCAACAGCCATATCTTCTGCGAAAACGGGTTTATTACAGATGTAGTAAGAGGCGTATATCAAGTAATAGTTGGCTGAGATCAAGCCGGGAGAGTTGTAATTACAGTTCTCTAATGTAATGACATCTTCCTATACCTTGTTAAACTTCTCGAAAAAATTATTCAGCTCCAACTCTTGTACATCCCAGTATTTAAAGTAATAGGAAAGCATATAGAGGACAATGAGATTTTCGTCGCTAATGAGATTAAAGAATTTCTTGATTGTTTTGTAATATCTAATACGAAGGGAGGTTTTGAGCTCTTCTGGAGGGACAAGGCTAAGAGAGCTCACTAGTAGGTAAAGTAGATGACCGAGTCCATGTTGTTCGGAGATGAGACTAAGAAGCCTTTAGAGAAAACTATCTAAAAGACCTTTCGGGCCGCGTAGTTTAATTCCACGAAGCTCTAAACATATCCTCTAGAGTTTAACTATAATAGATGGATCTCAATTAAAAGATACTTTGTCTAACCCTACGAAGAACTTTCCAAGGGTGATTTAAGCCTTGAGGTGCGCTCCTGATTAAATGAGTGTAGATGCTCTATAACATTAATCGGACAAACTTTACCACATGCTAGCTTGGGCTATGCGGTTGCCATTCAAATCAAGAAATCCAAACACATTAGCAGACTATCCTTTGCTCCTTAGGTCGAACATTACTCTAAGGTAGTTATCGATACTGATGATCAACCTTTCCTAGTGTTTGTATCTTTCTGGAGAAATCTGTAAGTCTAGGCGATTCATAAAAGCAGATTCTGTAAGAATGATATTACTAAGGTCAGACTTCTTGGGTAGGGTACGATCCTGCTTCCGTTTAGGGTCTCTCTTTCTGTTGTTCTTCCTAATTTTTTGTTTTTTGAAATGAGTTTTGTATATTTTCTCCCTGATAAAGTTAATAAGAGTATTCTATTTGCTGAACAAGAGTAGATAATAGAAATGCTTTTAGAAATGAGAATAGAGTAAACTCACGTGGCCGAGAAGTGATATACGACCTCTATAATCTCTATCACCACTCTCAAAGAGTATTTTTCATTAAGATATAATTGACGTATCTTTCTATCTACCTCCTGCTACTTTCCTTCAGGTAGAGGCTTTCTCCTCGAACTTGGTTTATCTTCTGGTCCTTGCGTGTGCCTGAACTGATTAGTCGATGTGACATGTCGGGCGTTGGGTCGAGAAGTGAGCAGAGTCTGCTGTTCTTCCGTGTTGCGGGGGCTTGGAATGAGTTGCCTGAGAGGTCGAGTTAGGGGTAGGACAGATTCCCTTGTGGGGCTACTATAGTTCTCTATACTTCCATTCTTAGAATAAATCTAAGGATAGCCTGCGAAAATATAAAAATATCCGTAGTAGTTTAAGGCAGCGAGTCTCTAAAAGTAAATTCTTGGAATATAAGATCGTGATGTGTTAGAAACAAAGAGAAGCGATGTTAGGGGGTGAGCGAAGTAGGTTATATTGGATGTGGAGGCAGGTGGATCTAATGACAGGGGCTCAGGCGCTGCTCTGTAGCATTGAAGCACCGGATTTGCTATAACACTGAAGTTCTTCATGAATGAGCCAATGGCTGCGTTATATGTAGAATGTTATAAGGTCATGTGAAGTGGGGAGTATGTAACAAGCATGACTAATCGTTGTTGTCTTTAGTTGATGAAATCCCGATTGGATAAAACACTAAAGTTCCTCCTTGCTTAACCAATGAACAGGTTAGATTAGTATGATGCTATGCATACTACATGTCCAGACTACTACCCCAAGTACTTGACCCCGCGGTGTGAACTAGCCAATAATTGCGCAGGCCGTCTTCCTAAACTACTAACAGTCTCTACTATGCGGGAAGGTACTGTGGGATTTCACTTAATTGAAAAACTCATAGCCTCGAAAGACTTCCATGTTTGACCAATTATCTACAATATACCTGAAAAATTCAGGAGCGGACCTAAAAGCAGCGGTAGGAGTTTAAGTATAAAAGTTCGATGATCTTCCCTTTCTAAAAAACAGTTTTCGTTCAATCTTTCATAAACGGCTAAAGTTACCTACCTCCCTCTCCTAAGTACTGAAGTACTTAGTCTACATTACTCCCTTTATACATGAAATATATTTATTCTTAATTGCTACCTTTGTTCAAGTACCTAATATGGCGATGTTGACTTCTGGTGAATTAGTGATCTACTATCAAGAAGCTGCTTGCTCTGGAAGTTTTAAAGAATCAGAGTAGAATATACCCTAAGACTCCGAGTCTTCTGACGAAGATGAGGGACTTTCTGGAAATGCTGTGCCTGAGTTGTTTGCTAACGAAGAACAACAACTTAATTGGATAACTGCCGGCTGGCGCTGATTTAAGGATCTTGCTATTGCCTCGAAAGGACTTGCGACTAAGCCAGTGCTCAAGCATCTTAAGAAATAGTAAGTGCATTTGTGATAAACTACATTGATGCGATGGCTGATTGGCAATGGATATAGCCTTAGGGGCACCAAAGTTATTTTCGTCATCGGAAAATCTGGTACCGGAAAAACAACGATTTTGCAAGAGATATCTGGCTTGGATCTCAAGGTTGGTGGTACCTTGAAATCTGGTACATTTTTCAACCCTTATCTATGAAATCGACAAGCTTCTAAGTTATAAATTAGGCACTCTTAAATGTTAAGTCTGTCTAGCGGTTATCGATAATGAGTAATACATTTTTATCGATACTGCTGGATTTGGTGCTACAGACATGAATAACGAGCAAAATCATCTTAACATTGTTAGTTCCTTGATGACTCTTAGGGATTTTGTCGAATTTGCTGGTCTACTATTCGTGTATGGCTCTGTAAATGTAAAACGATTAATGAAGCTAGACATCAAGACCATGTAGTGGGCGTAATGTTTCTTCGGACCAGACTTTTACCGGAAAATCACAATTGTAACTACAATGTGGGACGAATTCAGCGAATCGGCGATGGAAGGAATTTTGACAAAAGGGGGGAAGCTTGACGAGCTTACGGTGGCTCTCCAGGATATCCTAGCACCCCTAGATCAGTATCACGGTGACCTTTTCTATTATCACGGGCTTCCTAATGGTAAAGCCACTTTAAATTTTCAAATCCCCGTCCTGGGTATTAAAATGAAATTAGAAAGAGGCGATGTCGTGAGAAAGATGATCTATGAACATTACCGCGCTTGCGACCCTCATCTAGCGAAACTTTAGATTCAGTGTGAATTGGACGAGGGTCGAGATCTAATGGAAACGGAAGCTGCCAGGGTTTTGAGTACACCAACCGAGAGTACGAAGATAATCATTTAAGATGGTTGCGCCATCGTTACTACTGTCGTTCACATCCTACTAACTCGAGCCGCGCCTACGTCTTATTCGACACCCAATGACCCTTTAGCACTAAACACCCAAATCTGAAGCGCTTAACCCGCTTCTCTATATAACACTTCGGAAAGCTTTACGAAGGATCTTGTTAAGTAAGAAATAAAGAAAGAAATCAAGAAACCTAACGACTAAGAGGAAAGACTGGGGCAGCCAAGACCAAGTAGGACATCTTAGTTCGAAGTAATATGTATTTGGTTTCAAGTAGCCATGAATACTGCCGGTTACTTTAAAGAATACTACAAACAAGCTTGAAAGAATCCTAACAGTTCTGCGCGACCGTTTTAGGGAATTATTAAAAATTAGTAGTCTAGAGACTAAACGAAGGAGTGAAGGAATAATAATGACGCTGTAATATTTCGTTCCTCACTTTAACAGGAGAATCGCAAATGCTTAGGAAAAATGGAGAATGACGGGCAAACACAGTGTTATTGTCATGGCTTTGATATTTCAAGGCGTTTTTACGAATTTACTTTGTGTTTTGAGAAGCTTGCTCAACTAAGCTCGCTAACAACCTTGCGTTGCTCAACTAACTTAAGATGACAGTTTCAGGAAATGGTCTCATTATGTCGCGCTTAAGTTGTCTTTAAAATTCCCCTGTCACTTATTTACCATGTTTGCAATGTTTTAGTAAGAATCGAATTGTGATGATGTACTATTTTCTACTCTATGAACCGTGTATTTGCCTATACTCTCGACTAAATTCTTTTCGGGGCCTTTCTGCCCCGAATTAAGAACGGACGTGATATTTACTCCCACCTTTACTATTTACTACCTCTAGAAAAATAGATAAAGAGAAAGGCTGCCATAAACATGCCTTTGATAAGAACCTTCTCTATTTTGTGTCGTGGCGTAGTTGCTTACTTTAGCCACATTAACATGTGATAAATCCTTCTCTTAGTATTTAAAATTGCTTCTGATGCGTGTAAATGTAATCCGAAAGTAGAATGGAACATAGAGAGAGATGGGTTTTAAAGTCTATATCTAGCTAGTACTACAAAATGTTACAAAAGTTAAGAATCGTAATAAGTGGATGAAGTTCAGAGGAAGAGCGCTCCTAACTTCGCGTGCTTATAGTGTATCACTAACGCTACTAACATTGATTTCTCATTTAGCTGCTGCTTCCGTCTCATCACGTATTCATTTATACCTTGATACATCCTCTTCACAGTGCTCACTAGAAGTCTGGTACGCTGAGAGTTGTGATTCATCGAGTGTACGAGATGATGATCACGCGCCTCTCTATTTGCGCGTGCCTATAATTATTTCAACAATTAACTACTCCCTATCTCTCTATGTCTCCCTTCTCTTAATTCCTTTCTTATTTCGTTCTCTACTTTCTTTCACTCCCTTACATTCATTTGATTAAATTCGCATCAATCATTACAAGCTATCTATTACCTAAACCACTTCCTCTAAACTAGAGACTACATTTAGACGAACAGAAATGCTAGACAGTCCTAAGATTTCGAAACAAAACTCCGCTGCTCTGAAGAATACCACGAAATCCTTCCTCACAAAGTTTGGTCTAGTAATCTTCACCGCGGCGGTCGCTGCTGCGAAACACTATTTGACGAGGATGAACGCGAGCGCGAGAGAGCTGAGGATCCTCTAAAGGAACATTCTCATGGCAAGGGCCGGGGTCAGATAGACGATAGAGCGAGTGATAGAACTATAGAGAGTGAACTTAGACAAGAATTACGACATCTCAAGCGACAGTTGCGAAAGAAGGAGCGAGAAGTCTTCTATCATGACAGCGAACATCGTCCTCGAAGGCACTATCTGAGACCTCGATGTATGTTAATATCCCTACGATAGTTGTGAATGACGAGGGAACTGTCTACGACGAGGAGCAACCTCTCAGAGGTTGTGTGGAGAAGGAGGAATCCTTTGAAAGGAGGACACCGAAGAATGATTATTACCTCGACTGCAACGTAGTCGGTTGAAAATCAGACGTGGAGGTTGTGATCGGGACAGGCGATTACCCGGGAACCACTATCCTCTCACGTTCTCTAGACTCCTTAACAAATTCCATAACAAAGTCTAGTAGTTTCTACACCTGACCTCTAATCTTTCAACAGCACATAAAAAAGTATCCTCTCCTTAGAACATAATGTCGTAACTGGAATTTCTTGCTAGCCAGAGATGCTTAGACTGTCAAGTTGCAACAAGGGCTTTTACTTCTTGTAGTGTGATCGTTGACGGCAGTGTTCTACGAGTTGTTGGCAACACTAGCAGCGTCGCTACTAGTATCGCTGTTGCTAGAAACTACGGGATATACAGGACTTGTCTTCTTAGATGGGTTGATTAGCTCATCGTAGTCTTGCATATAAAGACCGATGGTTATAGGGTCGATCTTGCGGTGTCCCTAAGTAAGAAGGAGAAAACCAAAGAATGGCTTCACTAGAATGTCAAGGACCCTATAGAACATAGCCTTATTATTAGGAGAGATAATATTACTGCCTTTGCTAAGTACCTAACTAATAAGGTAGAGAGACCAAACGGAAATAGTTAATACACCGTACACAAGGTATGTTATATAGATGCTTTTCCCAAGGGCTTTAGCATGTTTTCGACCAACCCAAAATATGATATAGGTGATAAAGGACAGGGCAGTTGTAGAGAAGGTAAAGTAGGCAAACTTGTATAAGGATTCGATAATAGCTCTAACGAGTAAGGAAATAATTATGATCTCGTCGACAAAGATAGTATAAAAAATAATAGGATATAGAAGACTAGCGGTAAGAAGCAAGTCTATAAGAAGAAGCTGAATAGTATTAGTTATAAACATTACATATAACGTGGTTTATCAGCGAGTCGATCATATCACCGAGTCGATTACTTTTCCTTAGCACTAAACTTAACACCTAAATAAATCAACTACAACATATTAAATTAATCATCGCTCTCAGAATCTGACGAACTAGATACATCTATAACTTCTTAACAAGTTCACGCGTTGTAACCAGCTTTTCCACAAGTTCTACAGTGCCGCCTAGAAGGTTGCCCCTCCTTATAACTAGACTCCGCCTCGCGTACGTCGCGTCGTACTTACTCATCTACATCCTTCTGAGCTAAAATATCCTGTACATCCTCTACTATAAGTGCCCCCCCTTTGACGGACACGAGTCTTTTTAGCCCTACGGCATTTGCTTAGGGCTTCATTTGCCGCGCGAAGAGTACGGACCTCCGCAGACAAAAGGGTCATCTCATGTGCTATTCGCTCTGTACCCTTTGCTAACGCAGCAACTGTTTAAAAAAGCAGAGTTAGCGAGCTTCCTTGGTGACGAGCTATACAAGTTTGTACAAGAGTTGATTGTGAAAGTGCTTCAGTTGGATTTGAAGAGGTCTAGGACACCCGAGGGAGTTAGCACTAGACGGCCGAGGGGGAGTTGGAGTCTGTAACCTCACGTCAAGCTTTAAAAGGACTGCTTACAGGTTAAAAGGTACTAGGCCAGCTCTACGGAATCCAGCCTGACAGTTTAGAACTGTTATTGTTTCCTTATATACTACTATAAAGGTGTGACGATTCTCAAACTAACTAACTAAGGTAACTGAGTATCGCTGGGTTTTGTTCTTGCAAAGAGGTTCAATCGCGGACTGAGTGTTTACTCGGAGGTAAACTCGTCACTTAACTACAAAGCTGTCAAGGTAGTGATAACAATGTAATATTGAGTTGAGCACGAAGCTCCTATCTAATAGCAGACGTGCCAGCCTTATATAGAACCTTCGTCCTCGTGTACTAACTGTTAGATCTTCTGGATCTTTAGATCCTAAGCTCTAATACAAGCTCCTGTAAGCTCTAACAGTTATATGACTCGATAAGCAAGTTACGTGTTTATTATATAATAAAATCCTTAGATCGCTTAGCTACTCTAACTGATCCCTTGATACTATAAGAGTATATGATAGTACTTAACCTGTTAGGACGCTACCTAGTCTTTACTAGTCACGTGTATATGTAATTTGTAACACTATCCCCTTCTTAGCTTAGCATGTCCCTACGCTTAAGTACAACCTAAGAAATATCGTTAGAAGGCTAGAGGCCCTCTCCTTCTTTTAACATATCCTCTAAAACACAGAAATATAAACAACGCATTCTACTTTCTAAAACTATCTAGACATATAGTTCTGCTATTATGCCTTGTACTAACTGCTAATGTTACAATTAGAAATACTTTATCCTAAATAACAAGTTGTAATAGTGTAGAGAGTATATTAGACGGGGTGTTAAATGTAATACTCTTCAGGAATTAAACAACAACCTCGAGAGCATCCGCCTTAAGGAAGAGTGTCTTAAATTTAAAAGAGATATAGCTTTTAAGGCAGCTATAGCTAGTTTAGCTTGTGTACGCGAGCTTGAGTAGCGCTAACAAGAACTTTAAGAGCGAGGTATTAATATAGTCTGTTACAGACTTTATACTCTTAATAAACTAGATGCTACTAAGGAAAGAGAGAAGATATAGGATAAGGAACAAGACGAAAAGAAGTAACAAGAGGAAGCGGCTGCCTAGCTAGCTACTCTTCTCTTACCTAACGCCTCTAACCCTGCCCTTAACCTAGGTCTTAACCTAAACTTCTTTAAGGCTTTCTCTTCTAACTACTTATTATAGTTAGACCTAGGTTTTAAGAGTAGAACTTCTCTAGCTCTACTAAATACTAGCTAATATTCTCTTTTAGTTCTTAAGTATTCTCTAAATATAGATAATCTAACTATTTAATTAAATACTTAATCTTATCTCTAATAAGTTTATAGTTAAGAATCTTCTTAACCTTATACTTAACATTTAGATTAACTAGCTAGATTTCTATAAGTAGAGCTAGTAGTACTTCTAGTAGTACTAGTTTAAGAAGTAAGATATAGAATACTAGAAAGATGTTTATTATTTTTAGTAGAGCTAGTTTATAATTTAAAGGTTCTTTTACTTACTTAATTTTAAATAGTCTAATATATATATAGTCTAGTTTTCTACTAGATCTCTTTATATTAATATTTTTTCGCTATAAATAGACTTTATCTCTCTCTTTTAGCGTTAGCTTCTAACTATATCGTTTATTATAGTAGTATATATTACGCTCTACTATAAACTATAAGTCCTCTATAAGTTCCTTATATAGGCCTTTAATCTTTAAGGCTAATACTTAAGCTAACTAGTTATTACTTATTATTTTTATTAGTCTATTATATACTAGTAATT
>LKTO01000406.1:0-46939 GCA_001399465.1 Hymenoscyphus scutula | reverse complement strand
CCCCCCCCCCCCTCACCACAAAAACCCAGGAATCACACACCCACACACAGCTCAAAGATTCTAATCCCCATCCCCACCCCTCTCCAAAAACCCCGGATCATTCCTAACCCTCGCCTCAAACTTGCCCCACCACCCCTCAAAAGCCTTCAGCGGAACCACCTCGATCCCACCCTCCAAATTCCCACTAAAGCTCGCCAAAAAGTTAAAGGCGTTTTTTATGATTCGTTGGGCAAGGAGGAGGGTATCTGGTTTTGTGGTGTTGTTGGCTAGGACTAGTTCTCCTCCACCACCTGCTTGTATTTGATTTCGATTCTGGGTAGGTAAAGTGGATATCTGTGCTGCTACTGCGGAGGAGGCTTCGATTGATATTCCTATCGTTAGGGTCTGCGGGGAAGAAGAGGAGGAATCGGTGTCCATGCTTATTTCTCCTGTGGTGTTTGTAGAGGGTGAGGGTAGGAGGTTGGAGATTTTAAAAATGGCGCTCTCTTTTCCCGGACCGATGGCGCCGAGGAATTTGAAGGTTGGTGAGGGCGTGGAGGGCGTGGTGGGGAGGGAGATGTAGACTGCTGCTGCGGTATCCGGGGGTAGTTCTATGCCTGTTTGTGTTCTTTGTTAGGATATTGTTTGCTGGAGAGCTTTGAGGAGGAGGGGAGAGGTACCTGGGAGGAGGAAAACTACTATGTGCGAGAAGGGACGGGAGGGGTCGAGGGGGATGGTGTAGATTAGGGAGGTTTGTGAAGGAGCGGATGTTGGTGTGAGGATTGGGGCGTGTCCTGTTGGGATGAGGCCGAAGAATTGGGGGATTGGTGAGTCCATTTTTTGGTTTTTCTTTTCAAACGAATTGCCGCTGGAATTAAATCGGTTTGTTGGAGGAGGGGGACTTCCTGGGTTGTTGTTCCCGTGGTATTACCTGGTGCTATGGGAGAAAGGGAGGTAGGAAGTAAATATACAAACCGATTCACACCTAGAAGGTTCGTTTGTTGACTTTTGGTTTCTATGGCGGGGTAGTGATTAGTTGGTGGGGTAGTTGGTGCCTCGCGCGTAGAGTGAAGAGTGCCCTGTGGTCAACCTTGAGTCAACCTTGAGGGCTGTGTGTTGGTTTACTTACGAGAACCTCTCCATATAAAGGAACACCCCCATTAGAAAAACTCGTTTACTTTTGAAATAATTACTCTACATTCATTACTCTCATAATTTCAAAAATGAAGTCAAATCTGGATTTGGTCAAGGAATGCGATTCGTAAGTCGACACATTTTCTACTCACTTCCCGACTTACACTTCAGGCAGCTCTTGCTATATATCTACTCAAGAATTACTCCATACCTCCTTGAGCTCTCATTATTTTCATGAGACCTCCACACAATTCTCCCCTTTCCCTTTCTTGTTCTTCAAAGTCTATATATTAACAACCCCCCAGCTTCCCCTACCCAAACACCAAAGAACACACCGACCTCCTCTCCACCTTCTACACACTCACCCACACCTCACCCACCAACCCAACACCCATCCCCATAGGCTACATCCCGGAATTCGTCTTCAATGCCCTCTCCAAAGTCCCCATCTCCATCAAAGGCGAAATCGAAGTCCACCGCCCAACCCGAACCCTCTCCGCCTTCCCCCAACCCACGGAAACCGAACGTTCCACCGCAGTAGCAAAGACCTGCACTCTCTGGCGAGAGGAGAAAACCTTCAAAGTCCTCGAGGGCTGGAGAAATGAACTCTATCCCGTCTACGGCCTAAACAACGAATTACTATTTAATCTCGAACGGAGCGCGAGTCCCCTGTTCGGGGTATCAACATATGGAATCCACATGACATGTTACACATACATGACACCCTCAGAAAAAAAGGATAGTGGAAGTGTATACGATTTCCGCCTCTGGATTCCCCGACGAAGCAAACAAAAACAGACATACGGCGGAATGCTAGATAACACCGTCGCCGGCGGAATCGCCTCAGGAGAAACCCCCTTCGAATCCATGGTGCGAGAAGCAGACGAGGAAGCCTCCCTCCCGGAATCTCTCGTCCGCGAGAAAACTCAAGTCATCGGGACGGTGACTTATATCCATCTTCGCACGCCCAAGGCGGGGGGAGAAAGTGGTGTGGTGATGCCTGAGACGCAGTTTACGTATGATCTTGAACTTCCCAGGGACATCGAACCCAAAATTAAGGATGGGGAGGTGGAGGAGTTTTATTTGTGGACGGTGGAGGAGACGCAGGAACAGTTGGCTAGGGGGGAGTTTAAGCCGAATTGTGCGATGGTTATGGTGGATTTCTTCTTGAGACGTGGGATATTGACCAAGGAGAATGATCCTGATTATGAGGAGATGTGTAGGAGGTGCCATAGGGAATTGCCATTTCCCGCGTGGAAGGTGGAGAGGTGAGTTGAGACGTAGTTATTGTGGGAGGGAAAGGTAGATTGTTTTTTTTTTGTTTGTGGATGTGCTCTCTGTTTCGTTATTGCTGGATATGTAGAAGTTGAAGTATGAATACCCTTTGGTAAATGAAGAACTATGAGGAACTTTCATTGTGAAAATGTTGAATATTCCATATCGCGCCAGAGATACACGCAGTCGAGTTGACGCACCTTTTTGCCTAAACGCTCTTTTCCTATCATCAGAGAATACACGTCAAATCAAATCTTACTGACGAAATGATATGTATTTTAGAACTAGAATCGTTCGTTTATCTCTTTTCTATATTCATTATAGAGCGAGAGGTGTTTCCTTTCCCCCTCCTTAGCGAGAAAGTAATTCCTTATTTTATAATCTAAGACATGTGAGTAGTAGGGTCTAGCTAGACATGAAATACGAAATGAATTATTTTTAAGTCTTTACTAGTAGTTTTCGTATTACTATTAAACCCTCTTTTCAAAAGATATATTCGTCCCTTTGAAACCCTTAAGTGAGGTTTCAAGCAAGGAATAGTTTAACTTTCGACAGTAACTTTATTTTCGACAGTAAGAGAATTACTAAAACTTTAAGTCTTATCGCCGTCGAGTATTACTGTCTGAATCCAATCTTGTTGTCGCCGTCGGCCAGTACGGTCAGACTCAATCTTGACGATGTTGTTGAATGAACTTACATAGACTCCGATACACCATCCAGGGGATGTTCCTCTCCATCTCATCATGGGATTGTCCGAGTTCTCGCGATTGCCTTTTATCTAGGGAATTGCCAAGTTTAAAATGTCGTCAGGCGCGCCGGGCGCTAGGAATAAACTCGTGATTCACCGAGGCGTATTATTAGTAAATTGTATAGTTTTCGTAGTTTTAGCTTAGTTTTAAATATTAAAAACTAACTATTGTTTATATCTAAGAGATAAATTAATAAGACTATATATAAAATAAGTATATATCTTCGCTTGATATAAGTTCTTAGCTTTTGACCTCTTAATCTTCTTCATCTTAACCTTTAACCTTCTATTCTCTTATTTTATTTAATAATTACCTCTAAATAATCTTAACCTTATATATCGCTTAACTATATAATTCTACTTTATATAAGGAGTTTTAATATAGTCTTATACTAGAAAAGAGATGCTTATATTTATATATTAGAATATCTACATCTAGAGTACTAGATCTTTTATTATATTTACTTTTATACTTAAATTATAACTAGACTATTTCTCGCTCTTTTATTTATAGTATACTTTAAGTATCTAGAGAATTTAAAATAGAGAAAACTAGATATTGTACTAAGTAATATCTTAGATTAGAGTATAAAAATTAGAATCTTATTATAAAGTAGATATATAACGTGGTTTATCAGGACCCTGCGCATATCAGGACCCTGCGCACTTTTGCCGACTCTCTAACCCCATCATTTTAACACGTGTTTTTTACCCTTTCTAATGGAGGTACAAACTCAAGAAGTATGTATTATTTTAGCTATTGAAGCTATTTGAACCTCGAAAAGAAAACTAAGTTGTTGAAAAGCGGTAAAATCTATAAAGTTCCTCAATCTACACTTTGCCTTAGAATAAACGGCTATATTCTACTCTCCGATCGTCGGCCAGTAAATACGAATTTGACCAAGTTAGAGGAGGAGGTTATTGTTTAATATATACTTGATTTGTAATTCAAGAAAGCAATGGCTCCATTGTCGTGAACGTACTCGGCAGCACTCTGTGTGTTGAGGCTTGCGGAACTAGCCGAGTCAACTTTCATTTCGCCATGGCAGACTTGCTCGCTATCAAGGACATGTATGCTCATGGTATTGAGTACGAAGACATACTTTTTAATTGCTCCTACGGAGCACAGGCAAAGTTGCTGAGAAGACTTTTGAGATGGGAGGGCACCCCCTTTGGGGACAACGGAGTGCTCGTGTTAGGGATTATGACCTGGGGCGGGGCACAAGGACGTGAACAACGAGTTGTTGGAGTTGATACGACCTCGCCTTTCTGCCCAGGCCAAGTCGAATTCATGCAGTCACAGAGAAGAATGAATGTTGCTCTGTCACGAGCCATGGACGGGAGAATTGTGGTTACCAGTATCCCAGAGGTACCTGCAGGCGCACGACAGCCGACAGATTGGAAGAAGCGAGGTTTTGCGATGCTGAGAACTTTATTGGAAGATCACAAGGCTGGCCCAGACAGTGAGGGAAGTCGAATCATATCTCTGAGAATCGACAGTGAGGTGTTCAATGCTCGAAGAAAACCCATGGCCCCTGAACATTTCAAGATATTTGATGATTCGGGTGATCACTTCGGCCCTGCTACTTGTAGATTTAGAACCTTAGTTATCACTGATCACTGCAAATTGAAAAGTCTACTAAACTGTTTTTGTCTATTTGTTGTTAAGGCTTCTAGTATAGCCAATTTGTATAAATCTTTCGAAAATTCACTACGTGATTTTTCAGTAATACGGGGTAAATCAAATCTTTTATAAATACTATAGTCGAGGTAAGAGTAAGGAAAGAGCAACCTGACCTTGCGAATAGTAGTCGTACCTGCCGTTGTTTTAGCTATGTTAGGCAATTCGAAGCAATTATTCTAAATAAATAAGATAATTTAAAAATATTGTGCGAGAAGGTTAGAACAACGAGAGGAGGAAGTAGGCGCGACTCTGTTTACTGTCACTTTTGGTATAGGTACCTCTTAGTATTCCTTCGAAGGAGACCGATTTACTAGGATCTATTATTTGTTCTACCTTCTACATCTCCCCGGGGAATAGACCCTCGATATAGCCCTGCCACTTAGTACGCTTTGTGTATCGTTTCTCGGTATTTCTTCAGGATGTCTTTTATCTTTTGACCTTGTTTAAACTGTGCAAAGGTCGACAGACCTAAGGCCGTAGCGGCTTTTCGCGTAAGAGTATCCATCTCGAACTGTAGAGGCAGACTAACTTCCTAGGATCTTCCCCATCGTGATCATTGAGTGTAGGTGAAAATGAAGAAGTTTCTCAACCCTCCTTATCCACCAAGACTCGCTTTCCCTCATCCACTCCATCTTCCTCGAGCACCGACGAAAAACGGGTGCGTCTTTCTATCTTCCACTGTGGATAGGTAGGTAGTTAGAACAATGATTTATCTCAGAAGGAGGAAGAACTCTAGGCGGAGACTTACTAATCTCCTTGGCCAATTGTCTTGATTCCTCCGCTGTCAGCTCGCCGTACACCTTTAGCTGCCTAGCCATATATCTTCCATGTCTTAGGTATCCCTGAAGGGAAGGTTTTTGACAGACATGTACTAATTCTCTGTCCTTCGCACCACTTCTGCGAATGACGATGTGTGCAGGTGCTACGATTAGCATAGGTAGTGCGACCCAACAGCATTTGGGCGTACGCAATACGAATGATCAGTGTAGTCTTTCCTGTGCCGGGGGGGTCCTTGCATGAGCGTCAAACGCCCTTTGAACGATCGATTAATGGCCTCAACTTGCTGTGGGTTCATGTTGACGTTCACCGGTTGTCTGACCTCCTCTTGTTCTTGAGTCAACACGAACTATTCGGGGATATGCATTGAGTCCGCCCATGAGAATATTTTTCAGCTAGGGCTCTGGCTTGATTCTCATGTCTGCATTTCCTCAATGTATTCGACTCCTTGGGCGGACATCTCTACTTCTGCTTGACCAAACAGGATATACGGGCTCCCGTGGTTGAAGTGGAATTGATAACAGCCACGACGAGCTAGCCTAGTTCTTCCGCATCCCAACCTTCTTTCCCTTCCTTATGGCGCATTCTCCTTGTGCAATTGACGGCGGAAAGAAGAGGTATGATTCCTTGTTTGTTGCAAGTACAAGTGCTTGATGGTTTGCCGGTTTAATTGCTACTGCTTGGTCGATATCAACACCCGAAGAAAGTTGGACCCCTGGATGGGCGGCTTCAGTTTCGTGGTTTAGCTGGTTCGATTGCGTTGCGTTGTTTTGATGAGGTATTTCTTCGATCGTACTAGTGGCTTGATTCGAACGAGATGTATTTTCAGGATCTTGGATCGTAAGAGGCACTTGATTTCAATGAGAGGAAGCTGTAGAGGCACGCTGTTGTTGTACTCTCCATAATTCATGGGGGAATAACTGTCCCGGTTCTCGCGGCCTAATTGCATTGGTAACTGGTGCGGTAAGTTGTTGTGGTAGTGCTGCTGGTCTTCTTGACTTGTGAGCGAGGGAATGGTTGTTGATATATCTCAGCAGTAGGTGGCCCTTCTAGTTGTCAATATAGCCTCTCGCAAAATCCTTAAGAGGATCCATCCTCCCACGAGAGTTTCGGGCCACCGACCATGCTCAAATTACCTGGTTTACCTGGATCAATACTGCATGGTGCAATTCTGATATTCCGCCGGCGCGCCAAACCCGTGGTGTCAATTCACACCATGTTATCAATGCCTTTCCGAAAATCGGAAATAGGACCTGGTTATCTGGTTTCACCCGCTCGTATCGAAGATCAACAACTCCTTCTAACTGCAACTCGAATTGCCTAAGCCAGGAAGATTTCCCTCCCCGATTAGGGAGGGGAACGCGTTGTCTGCGTAATGTATAGTACAATACGCAGGTATACGGATCCCCTGCCCGGAAACTTCGATTGGCAGCTGAAGGTTGAGAGGCCGCCTCGTCAAACTTGTCAACAAGATATCCGCGTTTCAGGCACTGCTTTGCCCGCCGGCAAAAGGTGTCCAGGAGGGCTTCGTGGAACTACGTTGATAAGGCCGCGTATATATTGGACCTACTCCTCGTCCATAGGAACAAACCAGTCACGAGGTACTGGTTGTTGGAAGTTTCGTCGAGGAGGTGGGTTGTGTTGAAGTTGAATTTCGTCGGGAGGTGGGTTGTATTAAAGTTCACCTTCGCCGGGAGGTTGACGGTTGGGTAGGTATTGATTGTACGGGCAAGTTGGAGTAATCCAAGGTATGCGACCTGAAAGAAGGAAATGTTAGAGAAGAATCAACATTAAAAGATTGTACTTGCCGTCGTAACAGTATTCTTTCGTCGCCGGGGCGCACTTTGAATGAGGTGGAGGTTGGCGGGCAGGTGTTGTCGAAGTGTAGTGGCGGACAATACCGCCTCGCTTAGCACGACTGGTGTCAGGGGTTACACCCTGACTATAGCTTTCACATGCGCGCATGACTTTCACATGCACGCTTGGTTGTACCCTTCGTTTTTCGCTTAGTTTTCACATGTTGTTTGGCTTAAGGACAGACGTCCTTATAAGGATGCCTGTCTTGCTTTCTTGTGTACTTCTCTCTTTAGCTTTCGTTCTTATATATAGAAGCCACTGTAGTTCAATTCATGAGTATTTGCTACACGCCCTGACAACTGGTAGAGATTTGAGGTAGAAACAATTACGTAAGTCGGAGAAATTCACTAGTACCTGCTTCTGTTCTAGCTGCTTCCTAAAGGGGTCGTTAAATAAGAACAGCTGTTCTCGCGCGTAGATATAGTTCTTAGAGTTCTCTACTCTATCTTTAATAGTAAATTAAAAATTCTTTCTCGAACGAAAAGGTTACTTCTTTACTATATATACTATTACTACTACTCGAACTTTATATAACACTTATCTACCTATAGTAACTTTAGCTCTAGATCGAAGGGTAATATAGAATACTATAGTATATAGCGTTGTTAACACCTCTATACTTTCTTATACTAGACTCGTAGTTATTAATTAAGTATTATAAGTGATTTATATAGATATAGTACCTAGATATAGAGAGTAGAGAAGACTGAGATTAGAGAGTAATTAGACGTATATATAGGTAATATAAATTTCTTTTAGAAGGTCTTTTATTTAAGAAGAGATATTAAAACTTAAAACTACTACTCTAAAGAGAAGAATTCCTCTTATATTAGAGAGAGATTTAGTAAGTATTAGTACTACTTTAGATAGTATTAGAATTACTTATAGTAATAAGTTAGTACTATAGACTAATAGCTTAGATATAGATATAAAAGTATATATAATATTAAAGGTAATCTATCTAAGAGATTAAGAGAGTATAAGAGAGAATAGTTATATACTATATATAGAGTATATAAAGATAGTAGAAGTAGAATAGTTAGATAACTATTAAGTATAATATAGTTTATTAGTACTCTATATATATTAGTATACTATATACTTTCCTACTTCTCTATTATAAACTATATACTAGTATATAATAAGTAAAGACTATATAACGTTCTAATAGATTAAAGTACTATTTATATATAAACTCTTAGAAGGTACTAGTATAGTAATAAAGCTAGTAGTATAAGATCTTATTATATTAGTACTAATTATATAATAGAGTTCTTAGAGGCTATTAGAGTCCTTAATGTTTAGAACTCTCTTTAAGCGAGAGACTCTAATAGAGGTGTTCCTCTTAAGTAAGGGACTCTAATAGAAGACGAAGGTTCTATATAAGACTAGTATATCTACTATTAGATAGAAGCTTTATACTTAACTTAATATTATATTATTATTACTACCTTAACAGCTTTATAGTTAAATAATAAGTTAACCTCTAAGTAAACATCTAGTCTATAATTAAACCTCTTTATAAGTAATAAACTCTAGCGATACTTAGTTACCTTAGTTAGTTAGTTTAAGAGTTGTTATACTTTAAGTATCTAAGCTTAGAAGTTCGAATTATAATACCTCTAAAGGCTACTTCTATTACTTACTCTAGCGCTAGTATTATTAACGCTCTAATCTAGAGAATACCTACTATATTCTAGGAAACAACTACTCTAGACAACGATAATAATAAGAGTATACTAGACGTACTAGAGCTATATAGAGTCGAAGCTCTTAAAACGATTTAGGTTAAGCTATCTAACATCTACTATAGTAAACGATAAGAGTTAGAGTCGTTTCTACTTTAAATAGAAATCTACTTTAACTTTAATAAAGACAAGTTTAATAGCGATAGTATAGCGTTGTCTATCTTCGCTATCTTATATCTTCGAGGAACTACTCTCGAATAGATATAACTATATCTAGAAGACTTTTTTATATATAAAGCCTTAGCTAGAAGTATAGTAAATATCTAATTAATATTTAGATCTTAGAATAGGTTTAAGGTTACTATATACTAGATGTTTAGTAATATCGATATAGTTAAGTCTATAGTATATAAGCTACTTAACTTATACTAAACTAGATTATTAATTAATTATATAAATAAATTCTAACGCTATAGAAATAAAATAGAGTAGGATTCTCTCGCTCTTATAGAACTTTTCTATAGAGAACTTAACGTTAAACTATAAGAGGAAATAGTATAATAAAATCTCGATTATAAAGATATTACTACTATAATCGAAGAAGTAATCTATTTAGATAACTATCTATAAGAATTTAAGAAAACTAACCTCTATCTAGAATTTAAGAAATATAATAAGTAGAGTCGACTAGACTACTAGAACGATTAACAAGTAAACGCTACCTAGAAGAGAACTTCTAGAAAGCTAGAGCTCTTCTAGAAAGAACGAAATCGATAACGTGAGTAGAACCTCTACTTCTTATATAGCCTATCTAGCTATAGAGTAAGTAACTATTATAAGAAGGCTAATTCTTTAGAAAGATATTAAGTTAATACTATAACTAGAAAGAAAGTAGCCTTACTTAAGAGATTTAATTTATCTAATAAGAAGCGAGAAGCTTATAGATATAGAATATAAGTAGTAGATAAGGATAACTCTATTCTCGAGTAATACTATAATAGATAATCTAAGTCTAAATACGATCTACTACTATAACGAGATATAGAGATAGTAGAGTTATTATTAGACTTATCGTTAGAGTTATTAGACTCGTCTAACATAGAATATAACTAGAACGACGAACCTTATCTAGAAGAAATATAGGCCTTTATAGAATGTTTTATACGCGGTAACTAATAGATAGACCTAGAAGGAAATAAATTAGACTTTTAGGCCTCTTATATAACTAGAGGATAACATCTAGTAGTACTAGAACGGTTTCGAGTTTAAAGTAATAACCTAATAAGTATTATCTTTAGAAATCTTAGAAGCGATCTAGATACTATAGAAGGAAAACTAAATATATAACTACTTAAAGATATCTTTAAGATAGTAACTATAGTATAGAAAGAAAGAGATTAACCTTTTAACTAACTATAAATAGAAGAAAATTAGACTCTAGAAGTTATATTAGAAGATATAATTATATAGAAATAATACTATCTAAGACTTATATTAGTATAGAAAACCGAGAGAGAGTGTACTAGTAATAAATCTAACTATACTATATCTATAGAATAGTAAATAGTTTATATAGTATCTAAAAGTAATTTAGACTAAGTAATACTCTACTCTTAGAGAAATAATCCTTAAGCGGCGAAAACTAACTAGAGAAACTATAGTTTCGAGATTAATTTTATTAGATCTAAACTTTATACTACCTTAGAAGATAGATAGTTAATAGTAACTATATAGTAATACTATTTCGATTAGCTACTATACTAGTAATCTACTAGAGATAGAATAATAATATTCTAGAAGGTTTTCTAGAAGTAATAGTTATCTACTATCTAGATAACATTTTAATCTATTTAGATAAAATAGAAGAATATAAGAGTTATATATAAGAAGTTATAAAGAGATTTACTATAGTAAACTTCTAACTTAAATTATTAAAATATAAGTTTAGAGTAACTTATACTAAGTTTCTAGGCTAGATAATCTCTCTAGAAAGAATAGAAATTAATCTAGATAAAATAAGAGATATTATTAACTAGAAATTACTAAAAAACGTTAAAGATATTAAACGTTTATAGAGATTTACTAACTTCTATTATTAGTTTATAGTAGACTATACTAGAATATCTAAACTAATAATAAACCTTATATATAAAGAAGTATCTTTTATATAGAATAAGATTATAGAAATAGTCTATTAGACTATAAAGAAATACCTTATAGAGGAACTAATTCTATATAGCTATAATCTAGAGAAACTAAGTACTATAGAAATAGACTTATCTAGTATAGTAATAGACGCTATATATCTATAACTAGACGAAAATAGAAAATTAATATCTATAGCCTACTATTTAAGAACGTTAGATCTAGTATAATAAAACTATACTATATTTAAGAAGAAACTACTTACTATAGTCTTTACTTTAGAATATTAGAAAATCTATCTATTAGTATATAATTCTAGTAAATAGTAGCTTATATAAAAGCCTAGTAGATCTATATACTTTAGGTTATATAAGTAGCTTACTACTTATATACTTAAGCTTATAGAGTACTATCTCTCTTTACCTTTACTCTTTATATATAAATAAATATAAATAGAGATTATATTTATATATTATCTTTTATAACTACTAGATTATACTAATATTAATTAGTAAGCGTGTATAGATTAGATATACTTATTATATACCTCTATCTCTTCTTAGATCGCGGTATATAATAGTATAGTATAGTAGTATTAAAATCTAAAGAGTAAAGTCTCTCTCTTAGAGTATAGATATATACTTTACTACTATAACAAGCGCCTTATAAGCGCTAGAATTATAAAGACTAAACGCTTATAACTCGATCGCTATTAGTACTTTTATCTATACTCTTATTTATACTCTTATCTATACTCTTATCTATACTCTTATCTATACTCTTATCTATACTCTTATCTATACTCTTATTTACACTCTTACGATATCTACTAGATTTACCTCTTAATTCGTAATACTATTAAAATTCGAAAGAACTAGAATCTAAGACTTTCGACCTCTTACCTCTTATAGAATAGCTGAAATATAAGGTTTTCTATATCTAAAACATCTATACGAAACTTTCTATATCCTGCTTCTTATACTCTTCTACCTCGCTTAATAATAATATAGCTAAACTAATAGAGTTATTAATCGAGCTTAGTAAGAAGAACCTTATAAAGTTTATTATCGAATATATCGACAAGTATAATTAAATAAAAGACGATAATAAAGTACTCTAGGCTATCTTTTAAGAAGACTTTAAAGGCTAGAACGAAGACTACTTTATAATAGTAAATAAGTTCTAGATTATTAAGCTATATAAGATACTTCGTCGTAGAGGTATATAGATTAAGATAGATAGTAAAAAGGCGTATATAGCTATAGTACTTATTAATACTATTAAGAAGGTTAACCTAGTTAAGTAGATAGATAAGAAGATACTTAATATTATAAAGAGTAAAGATATAAACTTAGTAGAATTTAACTAAAGATATAAGAGAATATATAACCTCTTCTTTTAATATAGAGATTCTCTTTAGCCTTAAAGTACTCCTTCTACTTAACTATCTACTTAACTTTCTACTTAATTACCTACTTAACTATCTACTTAATTACTAACTTAAATCACCTCTTAAAGTACTAGTTAAGGCGTCTCTTAAATACCTTAAGTTACTTCTTAAGTCTTAGCCTTAAACTCTCTAGACTCTATCTCTCTAGAGACTAATACGATATAATAACCTTAAGGTATTTAAGTGTATAGAACTCTACTAGAAATAGTATAGCTAAATTAATATATAAACCTTTCTACCTTATACTAGTTCTAGTAACTCTAGATAGATATAAACTCCTTTCTAGTCTAGTAGTATAGTACTATATCTCCTTTACCTTCTCTACTACCTATATCTCTAGTACCTCTTATATCTTCTATATAACTATAGTAGCTAACTCTTATCTAATTATAAGTAAAACTAGAGTATAGACAAGAATTAATAAACTTAGTAAAGACCTATATAGACGATATAAAGTATAGAGACACTAGCGATAACTTTAGACTTAAAGTTATAATACTCTTTAATATCTATATTAGATATAATATATCTAAGTTAGCCTATATAAAAGCTCTATCTATTATACTTAAGAGGCTAGCTTTAGACTTTTACTATATAACTCTTACTACTACTAACCTACCTTTTTAAGACCTCTACTATACTATTTAGAACTACTTTAAAGACGTAAGCTATAAGCGAGCCGCGCTTATAGAATAGAATAATCTAAGTCTTAACCTTATTAAATCCTAGAACCTAGATAAGACGACTACTTAGTTCTTTTAACTCCTAGTAGCTAGACTCTAAGTACTCTACTATAGACTTACCTAGAACCTCTAAACTAACTCCTTTCTCTTAAATAAGCTTATACTCGCTTACTAGAATACTTCTAAGTACTAGATAGTATACTTCTTCTCTTCGCTCTCTTCTTAACTATTAGCTACTATTAGTACTCTTAAGATGTTAATTACTACCTATAAGTATATCTAAAGTACTACTACTACTACTAGCCTAGTAATAATCTATATAATAGACTATAGGTTTTAATCCTTATATAGTAATTTATATATAAGCTAGAGTCGTAGCTATTATAGAAGTAACTATTATAAGAACAAGAAGTAATACTTTATCTATAAGAAGTAAGACTACTAGTTAATAAACTACTCTAAGTATAAGTGTAACTAGGTAAGAGATCGCTTTAAGTTAAGATATTAAAATAAGCTTAGAGAGAAATTTAATAAACCTGTCTTTAAAAAGTTATTTAGATAGTATATTCTTAAGTATAAGAGAGAATAGTTCGACTTCTATAATAAAGCATTTTAAGCTATTATTCTTAAAGATAATAAAGAAGAGCTCTTAAATATCTCTAAGCTTAAGAGAGCGAGAGTAAGAGCTTTATAACTTCGCTTAGCTAAATTAGTACTTTAAGCGCTATAAGTATTACTTCTAAGCTCTCTAAGATAGCTTGTTTTTATACCTTTATAAGCTTACTACCTATTGTATCTATTAAAGATAAGAAAATCGAGGCTCTAATAGCTATAGAAGCTAAACGCTATAACTTAAGCTACTAGTTTAGTATTATAATCGATATAGGTATAGCCTTAAAGTTAACTATAGAATATAACTAATACTTAGTATATAAATTAATTTAGAATACTCTAATTACTATAGCTATAGAGAGTAAAGTAACTATTAAATTTAGTATTAGTATAGTAGTATTACTAGACTCTATATATATTAATTTATCTATTAGTCTAGTTGAATTCTATATACTTTAGATAGATACTCTCTTTCTACTTTACTTAGTAGATATAGATAAGCTAGAAGTCTACTTTAATAACCTTAAAAATATACTTATTACTCTAAAAGGCGAAGTATTAGTAGTATAGCGCTTCGAATACCTCTTCCTAGTTTAGAGAGAGTCTTTATACTCCTTTCTATAGAAGTCTCTAAGCTAACTAATAGAGACTAAGATTCGCCGACTTTATAGACGCTTTAGACACCTATCTATCGGCCGCCTCTAGCTTCTACTAGAGCGCGCTAGCTACGATATTAACCTAGGTATACTTAAGTATCTAAACAAGTACTACTACTACTACTAGAAGTATAGAAAATCCTCTAGCCGCTTCTACTTTACTCTTTATAATAACGTCGAATTTAATTATAATATCTATATTAATATTATATATATTAATAGCTAACCTCTATTATATATTATAGATAAATATACTCGCTTCTAAGCTAGTAAATAGCTATACTAGATCTTAGCTAAGTATATCTAGAAAAAGCTATAAGAGTACTAGATTAATATCTATCTTAGACCTCTAGATTTAATTACTTATAACGCTAGTAAGAACTTTATAAGTAAGAAATTTAAGTAATTTATAGGTTCTATAGAAATTTATACTAAGGTCGTGTCTATAGAAGCCTATAACTTAATTAGAAAGGTAGAATACTACTATAGTCTACTTAGAAGAGTATACTTAATTATAACTAAGAAGCTATCTAACCTTACTAAAGATATAGCTCTTTAAATAGCTTTTAAGGTAATTAATAATATAGTAGAATCTAACAGTCTTATCTCTACTCTACTTATATTTAGCGACGACCTATATATAGCTAAGTTTAACGCTCTCTCGCTCTCTATTAGCTAGCGCTTAGATATACTTAAGAAGGCTATAGAGAAGCTATATAAACTCTAGGTAAAATAATAAATCAACGATACTCTTAATTAGTAGAATAGCTCTATAAATAGCCTACTTAAGGACCTACCTCTTAATGTAGACGTTCTTATATAGCGTGAACCTAGAAGGTAGACTAGCCCCTTTACACTTATAGGAATAACTAATAAGAAGTATATTATTAAGCTATCTAGCGGATCTATAAAATTCTACTCTATAGTAGTAAAACTCTATCTAATAGACCTAGACCTATAGAAACTACTAGCTACCTAGGAATCTAATAACTAAGAAGTATTCTAGCTAGCTATACTACCTAAAGTTATTTAACTAAAGCGTGGTCTAGGTAGACTATTAAAGACTTAAAAGTAGCCTTAAGAGTAACTATAGAAACAACTCTATAGCTAGCCTCTAAAGCGTAGCCTAGAGAGACTACAAAAGTAACTAAGTATCTTAAATATTAACGTCTATCTTACTAAAGACGCTACTACCTCTACCTCTAGTTAATTTAAGTACTTCTAGATATAGAAGGTTAATAGACTAATTAAACGTAATATTTTTAAATATATCTAGCTATATAATCTTCTAAAAGGCGTAAGAGTATTTAATTTAAGATTTATAGATAGTATTAAAAACGAGAGTATAGATAAGGTATATAAAAAGTTAAGACTTATTATTTAGATATATAATAATAAAGATAAGTTCTAGATCTTAATCTAGTTATCTATAATTCAACGAGTTAGCTAGCGAATTATCCTTACTATAGTCGCTATATACTCTAAGTTAAATGTCTATCTTAGAGATATTACCTAGGTATATATCTAGTTAACTATAAAGCTTAACCGCGAGTTCTATATACGTCTACTACTAGGAATTCTCTAGTAGAGTAGAATTTACCTTAAGGTTATAAAACTACTCTATAGTATATCTAAAGCTAGGTACTACTAGTTTAGTATCTACTATAAATACTACCTAGATAAGCTATATATATATCTTAATCTATATATAACTTCTATCTACTCTCTATTAGTAATTAAGAGTAATTTAGAGTCGTCGGTCTTTAGACTAATAATAATCTAATACTAGTAAACCTAGACTTTACTATAGCTAAAGAGAGGGAATTAAAGAAGGCTAAGTTTACCTTAAAACCTAGAGAGTAACTTACTTATAAATACTCGCTTAAGTTTAATAGCGGTAAAGTTATACTTTAACTAGATAGCTTAATACTCTTAACCTAGCAAGGCTATACTAGGCACTTGAAGCTAGTAAGCACTTTACTAGCGGACCTAGTTAGCTCCTAGAGTAACGTTTATAAGAGAGTCTTAATTAAGGACTAGTACGTAGCCTAGCGAGCGTATAAAGCCTACCTAGCGACAGTCTCGTAACTAGAAGCCGCTTTTAACCTCTCCTTTACTACCTAGAAGCTTAAACCTTAAAGCTAGGATATTATACTCCTTAATAAGCGAATTCAATAGTAAATTAACAACCTCGATCGAGGCCTTAAATTTGTTAAGCTAGACAAGAACACTCTTAAGTTAGTTATATTTACTAACTCCTCCTTTACTAATAATAAGGATTTCACCTCTTAAATTAGCTATATTCTTATACTAGTAGACGAAGTAGAGAACGCTAATATTCTATACTAGTCTTCTATTAAGTATAAGAGAGTTATATAGAGTGTCTTAGCTTTAGAATTATATATAATAAGCGCTACATTTAATATAGCTACGTCTATTAAGGTAACTTTAGAAGCTATTCTTAGTCTTAAGATATCTCTTATAGTTTATACTAACTTAAAATCACTTTACGAGTATCTACTTAAACTTAGGACTACTAAGGAGAAGCGTCTTATAATAGACGTAATATGTCTACGTTAAGTATATAAGTAATACGAGATTAGCGAGATTAAGTAGATTAATAGTAATAGTAACCTAGCGGACGCTATAATAAAGTCTAAGGCTTATTCTACTCTACGTAACCTAATCGATATAAATAAGCTTAATATTAAGGTTACTAAATAGGTTAAACGTATACTTAAGTAAGAGACGAAAGGTAATATAAGAGGAGAGATGTAATTAGTCGAATAGATTAGATGTTTTCTTCTCTTTTAAGTCTTATAGTCTTTACTACTTTTTAGCTACTTTAAAGTAGGTCTAGTATTAGTATATAATTCTAGTGAATAGTATCTTATATAAGAGTCTAGTAGATCTATATACTTTAGGTTATATAAGTAGCTTACTACTTATATACTTAAGCTTATAGAGTACTACCTCTCCTTACCTTTACTCTTTATATACGAATAAATATAAATAGAGATTATATTTATATATTACCTTTTATAACTACTAGGTTATACTAATACTATCTCTAAGAAATAAAGTATTAGATAATAGTTCTTACTAATTATACTAATCTTTAAACCTTTACTACTACTAAGAAACTTATAAGTAAGCGCCTTACTAGATAGTTAGAAACTCTATTATATTATAATATTATTATTTAATATATTATAGAAATAATAAACCTAAGAGTAGACGCTCTTAGTTATAAACTAGGCTATAAAGAAGCTAGAGAATATATAAAGCTAGTAATATTAAAAGAACTATCTAATAGAGACTTAGCTCTAATAGTTTATTAAATTATAGCTATATAGATAGTAGAGCTATAGCTAGACGTAATCTAGACTATATATAAAGAATAGAACTAATACTATAATAGAAAATTATAGATTCTAAAGAAATATATAAAGAAGTTTATTAGTAAGTACTATTTAGTACTTACTTATAGATATTAAGGAATATAAAGAACTACTTAGTAAATAAAATAATACTACTTTATAGATTATCTACTAGCGATTATTAAGAAAGTAATAAAGAAGTATAATATCTATATCTAGAATAAGGCTTTATACTAGCTACTATATAGATAGATAGATACTACTTATATACTATAGATATCTTAGAAATTAGTCTCTTAGGATTTTATTATTAAGCTACTAAAATCTAAGAACTTAATAATAGAAGTTAAATATAACTTAATTCTAGTTATTATAGAAAGACTTACTAAATATATAATACTAATACTATATATAGAGTTAAGTATAGTAGAATATCTAGTATTTATATACTTAAGAGATATAATCTTAAGATATAGAATATTAAAGAAAATACTCTTAGATAGAGATAAGCTCTTTACCTCGAGGTTCTAGACTACTCTTATAGAGCGATTAGATATAAAGAGAAAGCTCTCGATAGCCTTCTACCTCTAGACTAATAGAGAGAACGAATATATAAATTAAGTAGTTAAAATATACCTCTATTATTATATAAACTACTAGTAGAATAACTAGATAGAACTATTATCTTTAGCTTAGTTTATATATAATAGCTTAACTATAGAAATAATACTTATATTACTATTCTATACTAACTTTAGATATAAATTACTAGTATATAATAGACTAATAAAAATAACGATTAATAGTTAATTAGCTCGAGTATTAGCCTTAAGGATTAATAGTCTATATAAGAAATATATAGAGAATCTATAGTTTATAGTAGAGTATAACGCGTACTACTATAATAAACGACGTAGTTAGAAGCTAATACTAAAAGAGAGAGATAAAGTCTACTTATAGCGAAAAAATATTAATATAAAAAGACTAAGTAGAAAACTAGACTATATATATATTAGACTATTTAAAATTAAATAAGTAAAAGAATATTTAAATTATAAACTAGCTCTACTAAAAATAATAAATATCTTTCTAGTATTTTATATCTCTCTACTTAAACTAGTACTACTAGAAGTACTACTAGCTCTACTTATAGAGATCTAGCTAGTTAACCTAAATACTAAGTATAAGGTCGAGAGGATTCTTAACTATAAACTTATTAGACGTAAGATTAAGTATTTAATTAAATAGTTAGATTATCTATATTTAGAAAACATCTAGAAACTAAAAGAGAATATTAGCTAGTACTTAGCGAAAATTAAGAAGTTTTATTCTTAAAACCTAAGTCTATCTATAGTATATAGTTAGTAAGATAGATATTAAAAAAAGTAGAATTAAGAACGAATTCTAGAGAAGTATTAATAAGAGAAGTATTAGTATAAGAGAGTATATAACTATCTAGAGAAATATCTATAGCTATAATTACCTTAGTAATTTAAAAAGAAGCCTTAAAGGCGAGAAACTAGTTAGATAGAGTAGAAACGAGAGAGTTTATAGAAGAAGTTAGAGGTAGACGTTTCTTTATATATATAGAACTAAAGAAGAAATAATAGATAGGTTTATAAGTTCTAGCTAGAACTTATAGAGTAATAATATAATAACTAGAAGTATTATAAGACTTCTTAGTATAAATATACTTAGAATAATAGAATAATTTATCTAGATATAGAAAACATTAGTAGAAATAATAGAAATAGTAAGAATAGATATTTATAGAATAATTAGCTTTCTCGATATAAAGAGCTAAAGTAAGACGCTACTTCTATTTATTATAAGAGACTAATATAGTTAAAGAGAAGCTAGTTAGAAACTAATATTATCGTTTTATTAAAAGATAGTATAGAGATATACTAGTCTAAGAAGAGAATAGTATTATAAACTATATACTAATATATAATAAGTAAAGACTAGATAACATTCTAATAGATTAAAGTACTATTTATATATAAACTCTTAGAAGATACTAGTATAGTAATAAAGCTAGTAGTATAAGATCTTATTATATTAGTACTAATTATATAATAGAGTTCTTATATAATAGAGTTCTTATATAATAGAGTTCTTATATAATAGAGTTCTTAGAGGCTATTAGAGTCTTTAATATTTAGAACTCTCTTTATATAAGAGACTCTAATAGAAGTATTCCTCTTAAGCGAGAGACTCTAATAGAGGACGAAGGTTCTATATAAGACTAGTACGTCTACTATTAGATAGAAGCTTTATACTTAACTTAATATTATATTATTATTACTACCTTAATAGCTTTATAGTTAAGTAATAAGTTTATCTCTAAGTAAACACCTAGTCTATAATTAAACCTCTTTATAAGTAATAAACTCTAGTAATACTTAGTTATCTTAGTTAGTTAGTTTAAGAGTTATTATATTCTCTACTACTTTATAGTATAATTAGTTAACTATAATATATAAATTTAATTAAAACTACTTTTAATCTAATAAGCTAGATATATCTACATTTACTTAATAAGTTTATATATTATAACTAGCTTTTCTATAAGTACTATAGCGTCTACTAGTTAATTTCCTTTCTCTCTAACTACTACTATTTTTATATATATTATATTAAACCTACTTATCTACGTCCTTTAGCGCTAAAATATTCTATATATCCTCTATAGTAAGTATAGTACCTTAATAAATATAAGTCTTTCTAGCTCTATAACGCTTACTAAGAGCTTTATTTACTACTCGAAGTATATATATCTTAGTAGTTAAAAGAGTTACTTTATAAGCTAATTACTCTATACCTTTTACTAATATAACAACTATCTAGAAAATAGATATTAGCGAGCTTTCTTAGTAACTAGTAATCTAGTTCTTAATAAGAGTTATTTATAAAAGAGCTTCGGTAGAGTTATAAGAAGTTTAAGAGACCTAAGAGTTAGCGTCGGTAGAGAGAGGTCTAGTAGAGGTTCGTGTCTATAACTTTACTTTTATATTCTCTACTAGTTAGAACTATATACTAATAAGCTTAGAATCTTTATATAAGACTCTTTAGAAGTTATAAACGTAATTAAAACGTGTCTTTAATACTAGTTATTATTATATAAATTAATACGTCTAGAGCTTTCTAATATATCTCTTCTCTCGCGATTTAAGAATATAATTCGCTATATCTTTAACACTAGTAAGCTAGAGTGTAAACTCTCTTATATCTAAATTAAGTATATATTAAATAATAACATCCTTCTCTAACTAAGTTAATTTAAGTAATTTAGACTAGTAGTTACTATAAGAAGATATACTATTTATTTAATTATAGAGTATACTTTTAATAATATTATAAAGTTTTATAGTACGTCTATAACTTAATTTTTTTATAGATTAAATAGCTTCTATTACTATATTAATTTATTCTTCTTAATCTTAAATTTATATTATTATTATAGAGAAAATATATATTAAAGTAATAAGATAGAAAAATAAGAAAAAGTATATAGTATACTAATATATATAGTATACTAATAAACTATATTACTAAGAATTAAAAGAGTAAAATTAACTTATAAAAATAACTTTATTTTTCTAATTATAAGAATAGTAAAGGTCTATAGATACTTCTTAGAGAGATTCTAGAATATTCTAGTTTATATAACTAAATCTTCTAGAATTAGACGAGAATAGACTAATTTTTAAACTAAAAGTCTATTACTAAGTAAGATAATTATTACTAAAATAAAATAGAGAGCTATAATACTTATAGTACTTATAGAGCGCTAGCCTCGCTTATTTCTAGTAAAGTTATAAAGTAACTAATATATATATTTATCTAGAAACTAATAATAAGTAAAGATATAAGTATAAGTACTTTATATTTAAGAGAGAATTTAATTTAAATTATTTCTATAAAGTAAGAAGAGCGATTATTAAAAGTTCTTTCTTTATATAAGTTATATAATAACTTTTATTATAGTTATAATATTATTATAATTAAGGTTTTATTATACTAATTCTTTATATAAATTAGATTTTAATTCTATATAAAAGAGTTCTATAAAAGTAAGTATATTCTAATCTATTTTATTTATATAGTATTAAAACTTATTAGTATAACTAATTACTAATCTACTTTAATATAAGTTAAATAGTTTTTATACTACTATATAAATAGTATTAAAGTCTCTAAATATATAGTATATTATAATCTTAAATCTCTTCTATAATTAGAATATTAACTATATTATTATTATACTTCTATTATTATCTTTATTCTTAAAGAAGTTCTTAAGATATAGTAATACTTATTTAAGAGTAGACTCTCTAAGATATAAGATACTAAAGATTAGTTAAGTAGTTTAGTTATTAGAGAACTTCTTAATATTAAAGTTAAAATAGATATCTATTTAGAGTAGAAATAATTTAAACTCTTAGTATTTTCTATAGTAGATATTAGATAATCTAACTTAAATTATCTTAAGTATCTTAACTCTAAATAGTTTAAGTATATCTAGTATACTTTTATTATTATTATTAAAGTTAGATCTAGTAGTTATCTAAGATATAATAGATATTCTCTAGATTAGAAGGTTAACTCTACTAGTACTTAGACTAGTAGTAGTAGTAGACTTTAGAGATATTATAATTTAAACTTCTAAGCTTTAGATACTTAAAGTATAATAATTCTTAAACTAACTAACTAAGATAACTAAGTATCACTTAGTTAGTTACTTATAAAGAGATTTAATTATATTCTAGATATTTACTTAGAGGTAATCTTATTCCTTAGCTATAAAGCTATTAAGATACTAATAATAATATAATATTAAGTTAAGTATAAAGCTTCTATCTAATAGTAGATATACTAGTCTTATAGAGAACCTTTATACTTATAATACTAGTCTACTAGCTTATTACTTTATCGCTACTAGCTATCTAGCTTATCGCTCTATCTAGCGATATAAGTTATATAATTATATATAAGAGAAATCCTTAGATCGCTTAGCTAACCTAACTAATCTCTAGATACTATAAGAGTATTTAATAGTACTTAATCTATTAGAATATAGTCTAGTCTTTACTTATTATATATATATATAATTTATAATAATATACTAGAGAAGAGCTATAGAGTATTCGAAGATAGTTTTCTAAGCTTAGTTTAAGTAGTATTTCTAAAAGGTCGCTTTATATACCTTTAGTATACTTAAGATAGAGAGCCTTTCTATTATAATTACTAAAAACTATATAATAGCCTAAGAGCGCTATCTTCTTAGACTACTTAGAACTATTATAATATTACTTATAGATCTAGAAATAGAAATTAGATTATAATAAACTAATCTCTACTAATCTTAAAGTATTTTATATACGCTTAAAAGCTATTAACTTATTTTACCTAGTAGCGTTTTATTAGCTTAAATACTAGTAATAATTTATATTATATTATACTAAAGTCTTAAGTTGATCGGTAGATATAAAGCTTTAAGTTTTAGTAAACCTAGACTAGATTTTAGACGAGGAACCCTGAGTGTCCCGAGCTGAAAACTAAGGCTCGCTTAAGAAAGAGGGATCGCTTAACTAGTTTAAGCAACCTAAAAAATATATATTTATGAAACTATATTTCTATCTTGTCGTTCTACTTATATGTATCCCAATCCTGTAAAACCTTGTTCAACCAGAGTTGTTACACCGGATTTCCTCATAAAATTCCTTACTTCAGCTCGGAGAGAATATCACTTGTAGCCTTCTCACTTAGAACAATTGTTGGAATGACTGGGAAGGCTCCGGGGACCTTTGGGAATGCGGAGCTGCCAATAAGTTAGCATGGCTGAACAACGAAGAAAATGGGGTACTCACGCATCAACAACTCTCAATCCCTTCACACCACGAACACGGAACTTCGAATCAAGAACCGCCATCTTATCATCATCTCCTCCAATTGCACAAGTACTAGTTGCATGATGACTGTAAACCTGCTTTTTCAGGAACGCAATGGTCTCCGTATCAGTGCAATTAGAATTCGTACATGGATGAATCTCAGTAAATGGTCCCAAACCCGGCTTTGCGTCCTGGACTATCTTCCTGCCAAATTTGATAGCTTCGAGCATGGCTTGGAGATCTTTCTCGCTGTTCTCCTCCCAGAATTTGAAGTTGATCTCTGGCGTGTCTTGTGGGTTGGCTGAGCGAAGTTTAACGTATCCTTTTTGACTTCGAGGGTTCATGTGAACGAATGTGCATTCATATTGCTTTGGGCCGAAGTCGTCTGGAAATCCAGGCCAGAATCCTTCAAATGAGAATTGACCGCACCACATTTGGATATCTCGGTTGCCGGTAGACTGAGAAGTTTTGAGGAAGTTAAAAAATATGTTGGAAGCTCCTTGGAAATCTCGAGCTGCAAGGGAAGCGACAGATCCCTCGTAATTGTCGTCCAAGTTAGCACCGACACCAGGTGAGTCGACAACAACTGGAATGTCGAATTTCTTCAATTCTTCAGCTGGACCAATACCACTGAGCATAAGGATTTGAGGACTGTTGAAAGCACCGCCCGCTATGATGACCTCCTTGGTTGCATAGGCTTTGCTGGGTGTTCCTTTCCTGCTACCATCCGCATTACGAGGATCGCCACCGTACAAGAATTCTCCTCGAAGATACTCAACACCAACAGCTTTGGGCTCCTTTCCGGTCTTATCGAAGATGACCTTTGAAACGAGAGAGTTCAATTGCAAAGTCAAAGGGTAATTGGCCGGGTCATTCACAGTTTCTCGGACATAGTAACCAGGACTAGAACGAAGACCTTGCTTAGTTCCATGCGACCAACTTCCAAAAACCCCCAACGTCTGATCTCGGTTGGGATCGTTCGCATCAATGTCTCTGTCCATGAGAGCTTTGAGTTGGCTTGGATCGTCACCAATGAGACTTGCTGCTTTTTTGGCCAAGGATACAGCATCTGCATCGGTGTTTGCCCATGTTGTGTCTCCGAGTGAAATATCCAGCCAACCGTTGAATCCATGAGAGGTGTCTGTAGAAGAGATGTCTGCGTTTCGTTCCATTGACTTGAAGTGTGGTCGCATGTTTTGTGTGAGCCATCCTTTGTCGCCAGTAACTTGTGAAATGTAGTCCCAGTCTGCATCAGCAGGAAGACTGACCACAGCGCCATTGTGCATCGCACATCCACCGAGTGTACCCGTTCGAGGATACCAGATTCCGAGTCTTGTATATTCAGGTTCGGGCTTGAGTCCAGTATAAAATCCACCGTCTGGTTTTCGATAGACCATGTGGTTGTACCCCAAATCATTATCGGTGTGGTTGACGAAAAAGTCCCATCTTGTCGCCTCGTCATTGGCGGCAATGTTGAAATTCATTAATTGGGAAACATTGACGTTTTGCGTTTGGTCGTCACCAGCTTCGAGGAGTAATACGGAATGGCCGGCTCTTGCAAGATTGGCAGCAAGGCCACCCCCACCAGGCCCTGATCCTACAACGATGTACTCATAACTCTGATTGGCAGCGGCTGCCAAAGCAATCAAGCCTCCAAATATCAATTGAGATAACATTGTAGCAATTCCTTGTAACAAGAAAAACTTGGAATAAAGTCGAGAAACAGCAGAATGTCCAAACAAATAACTGAGCTCGGATAAATATTCCTGGTCAACATTTTTCCGATGTAACCTTCCTTCGGCTGAACTGTGCCACCCTCGCCTTCCATAGTAGAGGTTAATATTGAGGCTGAAGGATGGAACCACGTCTGCGGTATCTGCACTTTAATGAAGTTTCGGGTGTCCCAACACAGAAGCGAGGTGCAGAAGTCAGCAATGGTCTACATCTTCTAGACGACGTTTTACGTTGATATGCTCTTATACTTATATTATCTGAGACTATCGTAAGAGTAGAGCGCAGGAAGTCGTTTAGGCTAGGCTCAATGATTGATTGACAGACCAATTAGCTTTCCACGATGGACCAGCGGCACTTGAAAATATCAGACACCGCCTTTTACGACGGATCTCACCGAATAGCTGTAGCGAAATAAATTACTAATGTTTGAATCTGATAGAAAGATGTTCTAGATTTCAGAAGCCAAAACTAGGGAAGACAAGCTAAAAAGCCATACTAGCTAGGGTATTGTGGGGTTTCCGGGACATCTGCAGGGCTGAGTGGTCCTAATCTCGCACTACAGCGGTGCCTGTGGTGTAATCTCGCTACAACTGTTTAGTCGGATACGTAGGAGTAGCGAGGGAGGATACCAATATCAAGACGGCACGAGCCGACAATCCGATGGGACCTGCGTACAAGGGCTAATATGTATTGAGTGCCATCGCTTGCACCGCCCAGGTCATTATCATGGTACCCAATACATCGTAGCCCTTGTACTCGGCGTGAAGAGCCCCTCACGGTGGCGAGGTCAAATCCAAGGAGAGGGGATGGTTTGTAAATAGCCGGTAGTTTAGCCACTTTGACGTCACATGATGAGTGAGAATCGTAGACTCAAAGGAGCAACCCAGGCTAGTCTTCTAGTGCAGTATTAGACTCTGAGGTTTTTTGAATAGAATATGTTTAACTTACCTATACTCGAAAGTGTAAACACGGGACAGTAAAATATCCAGAGACTGTTTCACGTACCCAAATCAAGTGATATCCGCTCTGGTTAGACAGAACTTCTCCTCAAGATTGCCTCCCCTTCCGATCACAATATCTCGCTGTCCTTTAATAAGCTATTCATCTTTTCCTGCTGTTCTGGCATCGATTCGATCACCAACAGTTCGCGTGCAGGTAGTGTGTTGTTCCGAAAGGCTTTTCTGGAACCGACGAGTATATCTCTAGTGATACCAAGTGTGACCAGAACTGGCCTGCCAATGTACAGATTGTAGGCTGTTTTGGCATCGAGAAGGCATGGAGTGGCTAAGGCATAACCTGATCATCTACCAGAGCTGGCAAATAGAATCTAACATCGGAGACTAAAAATCAGCAGGTAGACTTCAATCATCGAGAGGAAGCTTACAGGAGTAATAATGTCGACCAGACCTGACTTTCAAGAGACAAGCGAGTCTAGTTTGTCACGGTTCTTTCGGCTGAAAAATCCTCGTGCCAATTCCGATTGCCCCAGAGCTACATCGTTCTAGGCGCTGCCCTTTGATTCCACCGAGTGCTTCAACTTTCCAGAAAAGTCTTTGTGAATGCTTCGATATGCATCCGCTTGTGGCATCGTGATCTCCGATGTGTTTTGAGGTCCAGAGTGATGCAAAACCAACTGGCGTCTACTTCGGGTTGAATGTTGTGAATGTCGGAAAGTTGAAGCCCAGCTAGAAAGTACCCCTCCTTCTTGTCGACTCAACATCGCATCTGATTTTCTGAAGCGATTGACGACTCGATTCCACTCTAGAAACTACACGGGGCCAAGTGGGACGCAAGTAGTTTCCATTTTTCGTTTGAAGCTCTGCATTTGGGTTGCCAAAGGCACGAGGAGGTGCTGGGGATTGTCAAACCAGTGTATGAGAATTGAGCTCTCAAGTTTTTGTCCGTCCCTCTGTTGATGGCCGTTGGGCGTTTCCAGCTCATGGGCCTACACAGTACAACTTTCCCCAAGTATCTTCTCATTGCTCTTCCCCAGTAGGTAGTTGTCCTGGGCGTCGTTAGACAGACTTCAGATGTAATTCCAGTTCCTAGAACTACGCAGTGGGACCATCCTTGCTAATCTAATCTTGCTGTTGTACCGTGTACATGGACGGGGGATTAAACCCGTCAAGGTGGGGCGGTTGGAGGGTTCCCTTGAACAAGTTCCTCATCCAATTCAACGTCTGTACCATAGCGTGCGTATGTCCCGACCGGTGGACGGCGCCAGCTCGTGGACTTTGTGTTGTGATCAACATAGTACGTCCTCCCAAAATTATCTTCTCTCCGCTCCCATCCAGCCGGTAGCCGGCCAAGGGCATCCTCAAAGGAGCTATACTTGACATTGTTCTTCCCAGAAGTGAGAGTAGGGGCAGTTCTCGCGAGGAGGGAGGCATCATAATTGCCAGAGAACCCGGCTGGAAGCTCAGGAAAAACTGGCACGATTTCACCGTAGGTTCGTGGAGCGCGACCAGGTCCTTCTAAATTGGTACTCAGGTTGACAATAAGTTTTCCAAACATTTCCTTGTCGTCTGGTTTTGATTTTTTGAGATCCCGCGTCAACATTTCATCTGGTTACGTTAGCAAACTCAGGAGCGTGGATTAAATTAGAGAAGCGGGTCTCAAAACCAGTTGGAGTAGAAAAATCTATAATATCCCCCACTCGTATAGTAACCACTCCGAGGAAACCTTGGTCTTTTTTCTTAAATTTCTTCATGTCATATACCTGGATAGCAAATATGGTATCCTCGGTTACATGGCTGCAAAATAATCAGTATGGTTTCTGCGCCTAGAAAGGGCAGAGTGGAGTTACAAATCAAAACTCTCATTCCAGTACGGATTCATAGTTTTCTTGACTACGGAGGTAGTTTTAGTTTTAGTTTGTTCCCCAAGGATGGTTATGACCACAAAAGGGTCGGGGAAAGCTGTTGAAGTATCAGTCAATGAACAAGGGAATGTTTGTTGAATTTCACTCACAGAACACGTCTCGCTTGACGAGCCCGTCAGCGGCAATAACTACAAGTAAATTAGCTTATATCCAGACCGGGAACAATCAGCATACTGTATACTCGCAGATTATTGCTGCCATGTGCACTGAAATCCTTGGGACTTTTTGATTCTATCATTTGAGCAATATCATCGTAGCCATGTCGGCGTGCCAAATCTGCAGGTGTAGAACCATCAAGTGCCGTGGCTTTCAGCTGGAATGAGCCATCCGGATGCTGCAAAAGAAATTCCGCGACGGTGAGATGTCCGTTTGATGCTGCCCAATGAAGAGGCCACCATCTCTCTTTGTTCCGTGGAAGAGCGTTTAATTGTAAGCTTGCTATGTCTGCCCTAATGACAAGTAATCTCAGGATCTTCAAATGACCCCCGGCAGCTGCTGCGGATAAGACTGGAATTGTAAAAGTTAGTATTGTTCAGTGACTAAGGAAGCTTTATGTGGGAGGGGTAAGTAAGAATTAGTTACCATTTCCCCAAGTGACTCCTGGCTCAAGCAGCAACATAAAGATTCTGTCTGAGGAGATTTCAATCAAGCTAGAGACTTCATCAAACAACCCCTCGAAAGCCGCGACATGGAGCCTTGGGTTTTCCTCGTCTTCATAGTCAGGCTTGATCAGTGACCGCACAGAAGAGTCATCTGAGCCATGTCCGGGTGCTGCCTTACTGGAGCCAGCATCCCCATCTTCTCTGTAGCCTCGGGGGATAGCAAAGAGTGCCAACTGCTCCATATGCCTACCAACATGATGTCGAAATTGCTGAGGGGTGACAACAATGATTTCACCCGCAGACATGTGCTTATTTACTTCTAACAATTTGGCCTCCCATTCGTCACAGAATGGACAGGAAGCTGGAGATAATTTGTCCACGGGCTTTTGACAAACTTTGACCAAAGCTGGAAGCTGGCCGTCGGCGAACTTGCCTTCGTGCACTGATTGAACGTGCTTTTCGAATTTGTCTTGGGTTTGATAAGGAGCATGAGTGCAAAAACAGCAGTCCCACTCGACCCAGTGGTTTTGGAGCTCATGAGTAAACCAGGTATGGCGATCTGGGAATAATTTCATGTCGCAGTCCTCAGAGGTACACACATATGGTTTGAGGTCACACATGACATGTTTCCTACCAAAGATTAGCAAAGCCTACAGTTGTTTCAGTGACGACTAACCTCCAAGTCTGTTGGTTATTTATTTTCTGAATGGTCCAACAATAAGGACACTCGAAAGATTGAGCAGTCCCGGCAACCTCTTCGAGGCGCACAACGGATAACCTGTTTTCACTGTCGTCTTCACCAACAGATGTTGCATAGGACGTTTGTGAGCGATTGTCATCCTCATCCTCTTCCTCTAAATTCTCCAGTTTCACTGCGCTTTCCAATTTCGCAGCGACCACAGTACTGGCGGTAGTTGGTGCCAGTATACTTGTAGGCCTTGATATCACAGTCTGAGCATCATCATGGGAGTTCGACTGTTGACCTTGCACTGTTAGAAAAGTAGAACCAGTATTTGGTTTCGGCGTTGATTCGATGACATTTTTCTCTTCTAGGACCTCGGAGAGTTTGTCATGATGTTCACGACAGTAATGTAAGTACTGGCGCTTCTGGGTGATGGCCTTTCCAAGACGGTTTCTCAGCCATGCCTTGTTATCTCCACAAAGAAGGGGAAACTTGTTGCCAACATGATCAATGTCAAAGTGATCATCGAACGGTGCTTTGGATGCTGCTGCTAACGCTTTGGCATAACGGTCTCTGGAACTGCTATTTCGGATGAGAATTGAGAGCTTGAAAAGGCTTGCAGTCGTTTCCGGAATAGACTGAAAAAGTTCCTGGATTTCTGAGGTTGGGGCAGGAGCAGAACCTTCGGCCTCGTCTTCAATGAGCGATTCGGGATCGAAGGGGAGTGGAGACCCGACTCTGTTCTCCCTCTCTCCAGAAGCAATAGCAATGACTGAAGGGAATCAATAACAGAACGACCATACCTAAAGCCCTAGGCCGGATAGAAAAACGGGCACATACCATCTTCCAACACCTCATCTAGATCTTCCAGGAGGGAAACGACCTGAGATGCTACTTTGGGAACCTCCCGCAGCCGATAATCGAGGGAGCTAGCTGACTGAATCGTTTGAAGTGCTCCTATGTTCCCAGCCCAGATTTTGAATTGGGCATAGCAATCGCAGGCTTGCGAGTGAGTTATCTCGTATATAAATTGACGTTCCTCGTCCTCAAAGAGAGCGCAAAGTTGGTCGAAATGCCGAATGCAAGCCTTCCCCTGCGATGCCACAGGAGAAGCCATGCCAGGCGCAAAAGGACCAAAGCAGAAAGGAGCAAAATAGATTTACCGTCGCAATCATAACCTCGATTGACTTGTAGAGACGAGATGCAGAAGTTGTGAAGACAAGCTAATACGGATTCGGTCTAGTTGCGGCTGAAGATGTGATGGCCCCCAAATCTACACTGGCAGTACTCGAGGACAAGAGCCCCTCGATCCCTCCCGCCGATTTAATCTCGTCGAGTCCACGTCCGTCTTCCACTCGGCGACATTTCATTGTCGATATTTTGATCAGAGCGACCGCAACCCATCATGAGCGGCGTCGAGGTAGCCGGACTCATCTTAGGCGCTTTCCCCCTTACAATTAGCGCCCTTGAACACTACCGAGATACAGCCGAAACCTTGGGGATATTTTGGAAGGTATCTACCTATCTACTCCCTCCTCGTGGACCCAACAGAAATGGCGGCAGTAAATCGTGTCTGCCCACTTGGTAATTGTTCCAGATATCTCGGGTAATTCAGAGTAAATATCCGAGATACCTTCAACAATTCAAATTGAGGTCCTGGACGCCTTCGCCCCTGTCCCCCGCTATTGTTTTCCCCAGCCGCATGCACCGAGCTGATATCGTAACTACCTTAGATCCGCAGATCATATAAAATCTGGATTCACGGTCTTAACATCTGCAAATTGGCCTTCGAACAGAACCTCGAGGAATTCCTCCTCCCTTTGATTGCAGACGAGGATGAATTGCAGCAGCTCATTGCCGAGCCCCATGGCGCGGCTTGGAAAAACCCCGAATTGGAGGAACGCTTGAGACAAAGGCTCCCAAAGTCCTATGACCTATACCTAGAAAGCATTGAGCGTATTCAAGATGTCATGATTGATTTAAAGCGAGAGCTTGGCATGGACAAGACTGGGTTCCAGAGCAAGGTTTCTGAAAATGATGTTTGTTTATACTCCTTTTTTACCTTTTGGTCATGATTCATCCTGGATGTTATCTTCTGTCTAGTTCTCGTACTAAAATTCGTTGTTATAGCAGACTAGTCCCTCACTCGGAGTCACAAAAAACTCGATTGATACCTATGTGAGCAAAGCGAATTTCGAATTTCAAACACAGCGGATCAAAATGAGTTTCAATCAATCGAAAAGAGATAAACTATTTGAAGATTTGACAGATTACAACAACGAACTACGCACACTATTGGATACAAGTGATAGGATAGCAGCGTTGAGACGGAGTCGTGATGTGGGAAAGAAATCTGCTGTTAGCAAAGGGCTGTGGCAGTTCTGGCGTCATGCAGATAAATTGTACAATCTCTTAACACAATCGTGGGCTTGTGATTGCAAGATTTTTCATCAAGCTAATCTGTTATTGCAACACCGTACGACGTCGAACGTGGACTTCAAAATTATGTTTGTCTACGGCCAACAAAGTCTCCAAACGAAGCCTTGTTCTTGGACCTGTCAGGAAACAAATATAAAAATGCTGGAAGATGACTGGCAGCTAAAGAAGTCTGTTGTGAGATTTACGACCGCCATAACTCCAGTTGCCTCCAATGGGTCCCTTCCGCCCAAAACTCAACAGCCTACGTCTGCATCACCAACCCCGAAGAAGTCCTCTTTTAGAAAATCAATTATGGGGAAATTCAAAAAGGACAAGGCTCCCCATAACGCGAGGTATGTGATTAGAATATTAAGGAAAATCACTGCTAACATATCTAAGCGCAACACTCTCTCTGCAACCAACACTCACACCACCAATATCACCCATACCGAGTATCGTAACGACTCCTTCAGTTACCTTTACAGACACTTCAAACCCATTATCACGACCTGATGAAACTAATATGGTAGACGTGAGTAATCTTTGTGATACAATCGCAGGATATCCGGCCAATATACGACAAAGTTTCTGCTTGCGAGGCGACGAGGGACGTTTTGCTCTCCAGCCACTTGGAACTCATAGCACAACCGGCTTCCGTGACACCGTTTCGCTTGAACAACTTCTCGGCAAGGATTCCAAAATCACTTTGACCAGGCGAGAACGCTACCTCATTGCCCTCACGCTTGCTTCTTCTCATCTCCAACTTCACGCTACCCCGTGGATCAGCTCCCAATGGAGGAAGAGCGATATCTTCTTTCTCCGAAGCAATGATCAGATATACCTCGACAAACCATACATATCACGCAGCTTCGCGCCCGCTCCCCCAACCACCGATATCTCCCATGACCGGAGCCTCTCAAATCTTGGTATCATGTTGCTCGAGTTGTGCTTTGGTACCGCACTAGAGGATCATGAACTCCGGAAGAAATACCCCTCAGAATCCGCGCCAAACCCGTTTCTAGACATGGCAGCTGCATTAGAGTGGTCTCCTCGTGCTGTTGAAGAAGCCGGACCAGAATTCGCTGATGCCATTTTATGGTGCCTACATAACATGCCTGGGAGTGGGGAGTCGGATAGTAAATTAGAGAAACGACGAGAGGAGCTTTTTGTGAAGGTTGTGGAACCTTTGAAGTATTGTTGTGACCAATTCAACACGACGAGGAGGTGATGGGGTATTGGCTTTCAACTAGCTCTTCTCGAGCCATCCACCACACCCGAATCATCCAAAGGTCTACCAACATTACCGTAAGAATGATATCCAGCAAGCATTTTGTGATTTTTACAGATTGATCCATCATCGTTTCAGTCTTAAATCCAATGCCAAGAGTATCAAACAGTACGTACATACCACCCAACCACCATCCAGCTGCCAATTTCACTCAACCCCTATTGACCGGAAGTCAATAAAGATCCTGCGCTCGATTAAGTGGAAATTACTGGAGCCAGCTGTATTTCACAATCCAATAAGGTTCGTGGAAAAAGAAGAGTCGAGATCCTTGACGAATCGCACGCGGCGCTTCCATTACGGCACTTGTGGTTGACTCACACGCCGTGGACTTATATAAAACCAACCCACGAGAACGCAATCCCCTCGAATCTCACCCACTCACTTCTTCAATCTCAAAATTACCATTCCTCATCGATCATGGCGGAACTTAAAGAAGAAGTCTATGATCTCCTCATTCTTGTCGATGCCACATACTCCATGAACAACTATCTCGCCTCCCTGCAAACGTCTCTCCCAAAGATCATCTCCATATCTGAACTCACAGATTCATTTGAGCGTATTGGCCTCTTGGCCTATCGAGATTACTGCGACACTCCCCTTCTGGAATGGTCAGGATGGATGAACAAAGGCCAAACCAACGAGGTGAACCTCGTCGATAACGCGAGAGCTCTGGAAGCAATCGGTGGAGGCGATTACCCTGAAGCCACGAAGACCGGATTAGCAAAAGCATATGAGGTTATGAGAGAAGAGGCCACAACTGTCATCCTGCTTTACACCGATGCTCCACCTCACACAATTGCCAATGGGACAGCAAATGGGTATACAAACCACGAGGAAGAGCAAAAGGCTTTACAAAATGTAGATTCATACGGTGGGACAGGACACCTATTCACAGATTGGGTTCATGGCTCAAGAGTGCTGGCTGGGAAGGAGGGGCTGAAGAAGGCTCACGTGTTTTCGGTCTTGGAACCGGACATGTCGAGGAAAGATGGGAGTTATTACACACTTCTGAGTATGATTACTGGAGGTGCTTGTTTCTACTTGGATAGAGCTACGCCAAAGGATATATCACAAGTTACGGTTGATCTTCTCCTTGCTTGGATGGGGTTAGGAAAGGAAGGAGTGGGTGAGATTTCTCTGGGTGCGAAGCTTTCGAGGTTTAAGAATGCGTCCGGGGTTGAGGGGTTGAGGCATGAAGCAAATAAGAAGAAGAGTCCTGTCGGAACCAAGGAGAATGGAAAAGAGGAGATAGTCGACAACACTGAGGAATTTGCCGTCACTTCGACAGTACTACGAAAACACGTCCCACGACGTGCGATCCCCGTCGGAGACTTCGCAGCGAGATACAAGGCCGATGAGAAATACAAAGCACTTGTCGGTGATCAACTACAGAAACTCATCGTTGAAGATGTTTCAGCTATCGCGCTCAATGCCGTCTTTGGGACGCTGTGGCGAGCTATTTGCAACGACCGTGATAACCCGCAACGAGACGCTCTTATCACATCCTTCAGTCTGCAAGTTGACAAGATTTCCAACGCAGACGAAAAATCGAGGATGAAGAGTTGGTTAGAAGAATCTTACGACTTTTCCGCAGAGGTCAAAGACATTATCGAGACGGTTCCTGAGGAAAACCAGTTTCCTTGCGTGTTCCTAGATCCTACTCAGGATTTCGGGAATATCAATGTCGAACATGACGACGACGACAGCCCTATTACTTCTTTTCGACGAGATGAACTTCTTGAGATTGGAAGATCTTGCGATTACAAGATCCTGAGACGTCTCGGGAAAGTCCTCACTCGATTGACTTTTCTCGAGAAGTCAGAGGATTTGCCAGCTCATATTGCGAATGCTGAGGAGGGTGTTGCAACCCGAATTCCTCTTGTATTGGCGTCCAAGAAGTTCGGTCGCAAATTTTGGCGGATCTTACTTCATCTCATCGTTCCTGGGACTATGCTCTCTGCTCGTCCAGCAGCACTCTTGGCTGCACTCGCCATCCGCATGGGTGTTCAGCCTTTATTTGAAGTTGCGAATATGGAGATGTCTGGGTTTAGGGGGCTTTGGAACGATGTCAAGACTCCTGAGACGTGGAATGTTGGATGTCTGTCGCTACTGCTTGATGCTGATGAAGCATATCTTGCTCGGAAGGATGAGGATACCAAGGGACTGCTAAAGACTGAGGACAGGGACTTGTTTCAACGTCTCACATCATACAAGATGTTGGAACTCAACATGAAGACAACACTGACTGCAATGGTAACTTGGAAGCCTGAAAAAACTTCAATGCCATTGGGTCCACTTGTCGAATGTCGATCCTGCCACTACCCACGTTCAGTTACCATCATGGGCCCCAATGGAAAGTGCGGTGGGTGCCTTGCCAAAGATTACTCTTCGCCTGAAGAACGAGAAAGATTTATAAACGAAAATGTCGCCAAATCCGATACCGAGGCCACAAATGGAAGCTGGGTTGAGTGTGGGACCCGCACTTGTCGTGTTCAATACGTTGTCTATCGTCCACACGCATTGAACGTTCGTGCCAAATGTCACTTCTGCCGCCTCCAGTCTCGCTTTGCGGTAGATAAGCAGAACTTGGATCCAGCTCCATATCTAGAGTGCACAACTTGTCTCGCTAAGGTTATATTCCCAGAAGAGTATCGTGAAGCGAAGCACACTAAGGAACGATTCAAATGTGTAGCTTGCGAGCAAGGAAGAAAGACTGTCATAGAGGCTGAAACTACAGCAGAGCAACTAACCAAGGAAAACGGACAGAAATGGCTCCTGCAAAATACAGGTTCTAAGCTCGAGGACCCCTTTGGAGGCAGGTCACTTTTCAAGCAGATCTCAGCAGCTGGTACAGATGACTTCTGCCAAAAAGTCATCCTTTTCCCGGACCTCAAGAAAGATGCTACTATTCTCACTCTGAATGGAAAACCAATTCAAAACACCCCAGCACTCGTCGATGAGCTCAAATCATGGATTTCCCGCCGTCGTGCAGAAACGGCAACTTGCTCCCTCTGTTTCTCGACTTTCAAGAAAGGAGATCTCAATCCAGCATGCGGCAGAAGAAATTGTGAGCAACTGGTCTGTCGAAACTGTCTAGACTCATGGTATGGACTCAACCGCCCTGGATCCATCATCAACATCGCCGCTCTCTCTTGCCCGTTTTGTCGCCGAGCTCCTGCAGCACGAACATTACATAAATATGGAATGGGGATCCACGCCGTCGGGGATGTCAAGAATGCTGTGAGAGACAGGGGAGCGTGGGTATACGGATGGTGTATGAAGTGCGCACTCGCAAAGCCCTATCTTGAACGTGTATGTGCAGCTGGTGCGCCTGCAGAGTTAAAAGATTGGCTATGTGAGCCTTGTGTTCGACTTACGGAAGAGGAAAAAGTTGCCGCTGCGCTTGCTCTGCAGGCGGAACTCGAAATGATGCAACGAAGAGGACAGGCAATCGATGAGGCGATGAGGGTAGAGGCGATGTTAGCGCTAGAGAAGGCAGAGAGTGTGAGGATTGGAAGGGTGAAGGCTTGTCCTGGATGTCAAGTTATGGTAGAGAGGTACTCGGGGTGCGGACATATGACTTGTGTTTGTGATGCTGAGTGGTGTTGGTTTTGTATGAAGGTGTTTAAGAGGGCAACGAATCATTTGGAGCATGGGATTTATAGTCACCTGCAGGAAGTGCATGGGGGTTATTTTGGGGAAGGTGAAGAGTCAGGGGAATAGGTTGGTGGCTTGATGGGGTTGTTTTCTTTTAAATATTGAAATTACTATAAACTCTGGTAAACTAACTCAACACTTTCTTGCGTGATTGGTTAAAGATAGTATATTTCCTATAATTTTTCTTCTTAGAACCCTGGAACTATATTTAATTACTGTAGTTACATTTTAGCGTCATATTACAACTTACCAGATTTGATGATGTTATGTTTAATTCTCGGTATTCTGATAAATTCAATAACTGTATCTAGTTAACTTAATAACTCTAGATATTAGTAGGGATTAATCTAAGCTAATACCTACTCGACCCCTCAAGATACAATTCGTAGCACTACCTCAGGCGTTCCCGTTCATCCTGAGAGCTTTCAGGATCATACCCAGGAGATTCTTTTGAACCGATTCGCCATTATGACTGTGGTATGTTCGCAGCTTCAAGACTTACATGTGTTTTCTGTTGCTATTATTGAGCTGACAAATATTCCAATCGCTAGGGTCCGTACCTCGCTACAAAAGCCTTCCTTCCAAACCTCGAGAAGAGCCCCATGGGCAAAATGATCAACATTTCATCAGACTTTGGCTCTGTCGGAAGTAAGTTGTACCGTGGTTGTGAAGCAATCTTTCTTACAATCGCAGGGTCTTCCGGTTCCGGTCGCTTCTTTGGCTATCGGATGGCAAAAGCGGCTCTCAACCAATTTGGAGTAACTTTAGCGAATGAACTCAAGGTTCAAGGCAGCAAGATTGTTCTACTTAACATCAGCCCTGGTTTCGTAGCCACGAGATTGACGAACTGGGATTTCGACGACAATATTGAGGAGACTATTCCTGCGGTGGTGCGCATGATAGATGGAGCTGAGGCAAACTCCAGCGGAAAATTCTTCGATTGGGACGGCACAGAGCTGATATATTGATGAGTAGGCTGCATAGGGGAACTGGGTTTGAGATGCTGCAGTTGTATGTTTTGGGATCCCTCCTTTCACATGAATCATTCTGGCTGCAAGGAATGTAATTTAGGCCCAAAAATCTACTTTCATTCAATGCATTTTTTTTCTTCCGCAATCAACTTCACACCGAGGGTTTGAGACCAGTAAGATGCTGTTAGACAAGATCTGGGGGGACCAAATCCGATAAAGCCGACAGATGAATTATGCTAGCTCCAAATGTCAGTCAGTGTCAGAGTCTCCCTTCACACGAGGAATAGGGTGTAGTTCTACCTCCACAATTGATGAGGATGTCAAGAGGCCCAGTTCCATACTCCTTGGCGTCTTCAAAGATAGAAGCCTCGTTTAAAAAGTCAATTTCGAGTATTTTTGCCCCCGTCGATTCGAGCTACGAGGTTGATCAGCTCTTTTTTCTTCTTGCGAACATCAGGTGGCTTACATCTTTCACTGAAGGATCTTGGTCCTTGAGCGTCTGCGGGCGAACGGATCCGAACAAAGTCCATTTCTTCTCTGCAAAAGTTTTCAATAGACAGAACCCGATTCCTCGATTAGCTCCTGTAAGAACAGTAAGATTCTGTCACAGGACAAGAACGTGTCCGTACCAACGACGAGTATTTTGCCTGCCATGGGAAATGCCTTCTTTGGGTGTTTGTGCCACAACGATGGACAGTGGATGATGATGTGAGAGGGAGACCTTTCACCCCAGCGCGGATATGGGCGGCTGCTAACTTACATGTGATCGGGACAAGCATCCTGTATGAAGCCATGAAGCATACTGTATGGTCGCCTAATCAAATATCCCTTCCAGTGTTAAGGTGTACCCTTTATGTTTTACCTAATTAAGGTTATACTTTTAATGCTTAATTCCTAGGAAAGTGGGTATATATAGGTTAAACAACGTCGTTCTGTTACACGTAAAAACACAGTCATGCCCAAGAAAACAAGTGAACCTAGAAATAGACACTTCAGCATATAAAAATAGGTAGTAACGCGTGTATATATAAGTAGATATGTTGAAATAATTAGGGAAAATCATTAAAAGTTTATTACCTTAAGAACCTCCCTCTAAATCGACCCCTTTTATCTAGCGAATATAAGTGATGTAATTACTACAAATTCAGTAGCTGAAATTGTAGTAAAAAGGGGTCCTTTAATAGCACTTATCCCCCCTCTTAAAGTCGCATAATACTATTACTATAATATATCCACTAGGGTTCGGCGAAAGTGTTATTTATGTAGGTAGGATACCTCTCAAGGGGTAATTGAGAAGTCAGAAATATGAGTTACTCGTAGGCAGTGTGGTCATTGTCCTATTCCTGTTTGTACACCCTGTTTTACCAAATATCATACAATAGAAGGGGTTTAGTTTAGGTTGCTTTGTTATTTAGGAATAGCTTCATTTTTATAGAATTTAGACTTTTGATACCATTTCTCTATTACCCCGTACTCGTATTACCTACTAGCATTCCCCATACGTACACACACGTAAAGTACTAGGTATATATAGACCTGTTAGATCTAAAAAAATACTCAATTACGCAAAACATAAAGGGTACACCTCAACACTGGAAGGGATAGCACCAACCCAGTGAATCTGAAAATACCGCCTGATCGCTTAGATTCCCTTCTAAGTTTGAAAGTGATAGTTCAAATGGACTCCTCTTGATCGTCGGTTCCTTGAAAAGTGGGCATATATAGGGTATATGGGACAACAGCCGAATTTCTTTCTCGCGTAAAGAATTTAGGGATATAAACCCACGTTCCAATGAATTGATCATTGAGAAGAGTCCACTTCGAACTATCGTTTCCACATTTGCAAAGGATATATTGATTCCTAGATATTCGAAATTGTACTAAATGAAGTCTGCCGATATTCTAAAAAATAGAAAATGGTTCATCAAGGCAGGAAACTCCTGCAGAGAGCTCACAACCTCCCTCTATACGTCCACCGCAGACTAGGATCCCTAAGACATCTCGCAAATTACAACTATACTTTGGGGCAAGAACTAAATAAATGCTTTTCTTTCACTTCAGACACTCGAACGGCTGCTCAATACCCCGAGTCTACCATAAATTACACGGAACGTTCCAAGAACGTATATCTATACTCTGGTCTCAATTATGGGGACTTTGAGTAGTTTTTACAGCTTTTATCCTCGAACACCAGCGATACCTCTCCAAACAAGATTGTTGCCTGGAAATCTGAAGCAACCACTAGCTATACTGGTAGCCTTGTGATCTCGTCATCCTTTGTTGAGTTCTCGATTGATGACTTTTCGCTGCAGCCCATGCGGCACCTTCGGAAAACGAGTTCAACGCAACACCGAGAGATAGTATCGAGGTGCACTTAGCTGTGTATTTTCCGAAGAGTTAGATCAATTTGAATTCTAGTGAGGCAGCTTCATTTACGGAGCAATGTAGACCACATGTCATCACTTATCACGTACTGAGAGGCATTAATAATGATTTAAATCTTCTCGTGCCCATTCAAGTATGATAGCTGGTGTGAAATACACCTACGCGGTAAAGACAATATAAACCTGCTCTAAGATTTCGCTTGCAACTAATATCTGACAGGAGTGTCTCGACAGGAGGAACATAATACTGGATTTCACTTTCTTAACTTGGCATGCAACTCGTTCAACAATCTGATGTCCCCAACCGCTTTCTCTGGTTGGACTAATATGGCCGGCCAACTTCATCATCCGCCATCGCATCCGCGTGATGGTTTGGAGTCTTGATGGAGGAGTAGGACCAATTCTCTGCTGTCAACTTAGTCGGTTGAGCTTGACCTTCTGCAACGCCGTGGCTGCCACTTCGCCACCGGCTGCGTCCCCATACCAGCAGTGAGACCGCGCTCCTAAAAAGTACATTTGTCCTCCTTATCGTCCGTTAACATTCTATTCCATGTATTTGCTTGCACCTACCTTGGATATTATACTCTTGCTTAGGAAAAAAGAAAGAAATTAATTTATTAAAACTCTACAATAGTTAGAGTGAAACCTTCATCCGGTTTTATAAAGCGTAGCTCTTTTTTAAAAGTAAAAGCTCCCAATCCCTATCTTACAAATACCACATTCCATGAAAACCGATCCTTCCTCAACCTGCAAAGAAAACTCCGAAAACCTGGTTCTACCTATTCTTATGACCAGTGCTGAACAGGCTGAATCTGAACCTGGTGCGAAGAGTGGTATGCAGCAGTCGTCGGGTGTGTGAAATCCCGACCGCGGATATTCAACAAAGGCCCAAAGCCAAAAAGTCGCGGATCCTCACCCCTCACCCCTCATCCCCACACCACTGATTAGTTCGTACACTTCTTCAGTAGTCGCTTGCTCCACGTTGAAGCCCCTCGGAATAGGGTAACCAGCATTTGCTTGTCTACTCAACATGAAATTCATGAATTCTGCCATCCTAGTATTCTTTCGAGTGATTTCTTCAGTTCTGGTTGCAACCTCCGCCTCAACTTTCTCGTCAATTATCGCCTGGAAACTGTCGTACATCAGTTGGAAGGACTCCATCTGTTCTTGTATAAAGTTTTCGTGACACTGGGTCAAGAATTCTGAAGTATACTCTGGTGTCTCTACATTGTCCAAGTTGCGGTCCGGGTCGATAGAGATGTCCCGAGCACGCGAGACCAGCTCGTTCCCCTCAAAACGTCCCATCCGCTCTGCCAAACCGTCCAGTAGTGGCTTTCTCTACGTTGAATCCTCGCCGAATAGGGTAACCAGCATTAGCAGTCTACTCAACATAAAATGCATACACTCCACCATCCTAGTGTCCTAATTGAGTTCTTCCGTTTTGGTAGCAACTTTCACCTGAACAGCTCCTCAATTGTATCCCGACAACCTTCATACCTCAGATGCAGAGACTCCAAGTGTTCTTGCACAAAATTGTCAAGAATTCCCATGTGTATTCAAGTTTCGACACGCCACGTTCTGGAAACGTACCGATCACTCGCTTTCCCGGCTAACCTCCGCAATTAATGACGATGTCGAGAGGCCCAGATCCATACTCCTTGGCGGCTTTTAAAAATAGAAATCTCGTTCAAAAAGGCAATTCCGAGTATTTTTGCGGCCGTGGCTTCGAGATGCGAGGTCTGATCAGCTCTTTTTTTCTGCGCAGGCGGACCTGTCGCTGTCGCCCGGATATCTATGTTCTTGAGGATCATGACGCAATATTCACCAACATCCCGATCTCCCTCGCCAGGAAGCTCGAACGGCAGCTCTTGCTCCTGCACACCTGCGAACCCTATCTTTTCAATCCTTCGAGGAAATTGGAGGGGTACTCGCCCGTCGGCCTTCTAAGGAATGGCCCCAGAAGGACGGCGATGCTCAGAGCTGAAAGGGATGGCCTCCCTCTCCGTGACTAGACCAATTTGCCATATGCGAGTACATCGTTCGGGATCGATTACTGAATTTTGAGTCGAACAGTCATTGTCTTATTGCAGCGCAACAAAGAACCAGCCGGGGGTGCCATTGCCATTGTCGACGATGGAGTCTATGACAAAGTTCCAAAATCTGAAGTGTACTTGGTCAGCATATTGAGCCTTTTAAAGCGGGCGAGGTGTGTATCAAGTCTGGCGAGATACTGGTGCACGCAGCTTCGATCGACATACGAGTTTTTGGCGCCCCAGAACCCAAGATGAAACCACAAGACTGTTCCAATCCCATGGTGATGGTCTGTAAGATGGTGGTACGCTTTGATAAGATCGTTGTACAAGAGGTCTCTTCGGAGGACTATGCCATCTGAAGCTGGGATCAAGGAAGAGGGATCCTTGGGATGGTTGGACATGAACGTTGTTGACCATGAGACATATAGGCCAGATGTGTGACATCGTGTGATTAAGTCCATACGTCGCATTGTCCGGGTGGAGGAAGAAACCAAATCTGCTGAGGTCCACGTGACCACGCCCCCGTCATCAAGACTAGTGTGGATCTGGTTAGGCGAATATTTGAGGAGCTCTTCAACGTTCAAGCACCACAGGCACGGCACCACGTTTAGTAGAGGCATGTTCTCACGCGTCTTTTCAAGACTCCGTATGCAGATTGGTCAGTTGGTGCTACTGATCTTGCAACATGGGAAGACGCAGAGCGGAAGAACGACATAGATACTATGCTCTCCAAATGTTCTCCTAATTAAGCGCTTCAATTACTCTGTTATAGCTAATTAATAGAGGAACAGAGTTGCATTGGTTTTATTCTCGTGTTACAGTATTATTTACAGTTATCAGTCGTTTTTCGAGGAAACAAATTAGGAAGACTGTACACGTAGAGTCTGCTCCTCAATTATATACTGATAAATGGTATGCATCAGACGTAGAGACTCCAAGTATTCTTGCTCAAAAGTCTGAGGACAATTTGATAAGTATTCTGATGACTATTCAGGTGTTAGGCAGTACGTATAGGCCAACCAACTACAGCAGTTCAAATGTGTTTCCATCCAGAAATGAGGGACTATGTGATCTCAATTCTCTCAACCTTCCACTGAACAGGGAACTCTCTGATCTCCATAATTCCTTCAACATATGCATGGCTGACAAGCTTATAACAATCCCCCTTCTTTTCAAGAAGATACGGAACCCACGCACCTCCAAGAACAGCCACAATTTGACCTTTCTTCACAACTTCAGCTGGTGCACTACCAAATATCCCCTTCTTAGTAACAAAGAAACGTTCCTCGATCACCATGTCTTTAAATTCAAGGAATCTTTCAAAGTGTCCACGGAATATTTTTTTCCATACTTCTGGGTTTGTTCTCTCCAAAACCACAGCTGCTACAATCCAAGAACTAAAACCTTTGGCAAGCCCGCCTTGAACATTACCACTTGCAGACGATGCAGGTTTTTGACCAATATAAAGCATGGCAAGAAATAACCGGTACCATTCAGGCTGAGGTACTTTCATTCGCCTGTCAAATAGCGCCGTGAGAGTCGACCATAAGGCCTCGATGTTCAATTGCCTTCTCTCCGTAGTAGGGCGCTCTCTGTTAGCGCTGTCACGGAAGGCTTCAGCGAAGGTTGGGGGCAGGTATTGAGATAGAGAAATCAGCTCCCTTCGATTTCGCTCACTTTCTTCCCGTAACTGGTCAGTAGCTACTGACGTCCTCAGGCTCGTTCGCTTTTGGAAGTCTCCATGGTAGGCGCCGAACATCAATTTGCCATGTTTCACGAGCCACTCTTCGAGTCTCATAACAATATCGAGAACATTGCTATCCTTACTGGTGAAAGTCTCGTCAATCTCGTCAAGTAAATGTCCATCGATGAAGAGAGCATCGCCTTTGATGACAGGCTTGGGGGAAATAAGCTTGCTGAATTCTGGTCGGGCAAATTCAATAGCCTCTCCACAGGATTCCATTGTCCATTCCGGAACCCAAGATGGCAGCTCGGGCATAGTTCTCCGAGACGTGAGAGTCTTGTCGGACCAAAGGTAGAGATCTTGTCTCTGGCGTATGATATGGCAAGATGCCTCATAGAAAACTTCTGCAACTGATTTGCTGTAGTCAGGTACTATATCTTGACAAAGTGAATGTGGTTTGACAATTCCAAGAGCGGCATAGATATAATCTCGAGGGTTATGTTGTTTGGAATAGCTGAAGCTAGTCAGCACGATAGCCAAGTCCAAAACTTTGGGATCCTGATGGTTTCTATATCGCAATCGAGCGTCTCGAACACCCACTAGTTTACTGTTTAATTCAGTGTTGTTTGGCTGGAAGCCAAGATAGAACCGTCCTTCGTAGGCCATACGGAAAAGATCCCAATGCATAGTATATGGGCCGCAGACTACGTGTGCAGCTTCTGCCACTGCCACTTCCTGGATGATCCATGACCTCTCAAAGTACGAGTCGCCAAAGAGTGTGTCAATCGCTCTCCATGCATCCTTGTCGCCAAACTTAAAAATATCATCGTCATCGAGTTCGGGATGTCGTTTAAGTGTTGTTTGCTGAAGAAAAGAATCTCTGTCGTGTGTCACATAGATATAATTCTCTCGGGTATGGATGATAGATCCATGTTCTGGACGCTTTTCCATCCTCCCTCCCAGTATGTCCTCGATCTTCTCAGTACCTGGTTTCCCAGTCGGGTGTCGCTCAACTCCTACGAATGTGAGGTAGGGCAATATCTCGAATGCGGTTTTGACGCCTGGGAAGCTAGGACCAAGCCAGATGAGGACCGATATCGCGCAGGCGTAGATGTCGCGCATAAGAGGAATTTGCTTCGATTTCTCCTTTTCGTTTTCCTGATTGATGCAGACTGCGTCAACCCACAGGACTTTCGGGCTTGCTCGAGTACGTAAGGCTCGGAGTGCTGCTGCCAGATTCCCTGTGACTTTGAGACTAGTATTCCCGCAGATTATCTCGGCAAAGCTGGTGTCTTTAGACCATTGGTAAGAAAGAGCATGGTAGTCTGGTAAAGTATCAAGACTTGCTGTCGATAGGTGGCATATGATGGGATCTGATGCTTTTCCTGGATCCAAAGTCAGCAGCCGAATTGCTCGCTCGGCAGTCAAACTTTCGTAGAGTGTGCCTGTCATGGTAAAAGGCTACAACAATCCGTGGTTGATAGGTGAAATTTAAATCCCCACTGCTAAATGAGGTTAAAATAGTTAAGGAATAACGATCTTGACTCTGGAATGAGTCCGCTGCTGTTGTTTGATTGAGAAGGCTACGAGACAGCTGTTGCCTAGACCACGTGTGTATACTGTGATTCGCGGGTTATCTCAGGCACGTGAGAGTATAAAATAGCAACGAGCTCGTGGAGTACGGTAATCGATAGTTTACCCCCTTATTAATCGTAAATACCTTAAAAACTCTCTAAACTATAAAGCCTACTTTTTAAGGGGTATCTCTACTAAAAATATATATAATCATTACCTATTATAGTTTTTCTTACTTATTACTTTTTATATATAAAACATTAATATATAAACTAATCCACTTTGTATATTTTATATTAGACCTAGAGGTTATACACGATTAGCTATCGACCTATATATATACCTCTACTACTAGTGCTCGTGAGCTCGTGTTGTTACACTTTGATCTAAAGCCACCTTCTGTCATACTAACAACTGCTGTAGGTGAGTTTGATTTTCTTCTCCGATTTCGCCGTGAAGGATAGATTCCTGTAGAACGTGAACGGATGGACGAGGCCTATCTATACATACGTACCAGTGATCAATAGAGGGGTTGCTGCAGTGGCATAGATGTTATTACGCAGCCATTGGTTATACAGGTAGGTACACTAAAGTTTTCACACTTGTGTCTCCAAGTACCTGTAGTAGAGTCTCCGTGTTACCTTTTGAGTTAACTAATAACTATACGTTGACCTCTAAAGATAATATATCTTAAAAACTATATTATATAATACTAAAATAGCTCTTCTATATTAATTAATAAGAAATTTAATCGACTTACTAAGAGAGCTTAAATTATAGTATATAGAGCTACTCTTATAAGAGGTAAAGTTAAGGCGCTATAAGAGGTAAATTAGCTTAAAAAGAGAAGAAAGAGAAAGCGAAAGAGGCTTATTTACTAAGGTAGAAGTCTTATAGTTAAGAAAGATAAGGAAATTATTTAAAGTACTTAAACTTAGTAGAAAGAGAGTAGTAATAATATATAGCGCTAGTACTTAGAAAGTAAGTAGCGATATTATAGTTTATATAATTAGATTAGATATAATACTTATATATATAAGATATCTTAGATTTTAATTAGTATAGAGT